>WEIV01006065.1:3832-33322 GCA_013390005.1 Calyptomena viridis | reverse complement strand
CTAAGTTCAATGGATCTCATCCCAGTATGAATACTTACTTTCTAATATTAATCCAAGAGAAAAAAAAAAGAGAACACTTAATCTTAGCCATTTCTTTCCATCTGCTTGTGAAAGGGAAATAGTCCCCAAGAGAACATTAGAGTATGCTTAGATTTCATGCAGCAAACTCAAAAAAATATTTACTTTCAACTTTAAGATTTTCTGGTATAATTCAGAAGTTTGTTTACACAGTTCACTATAAAAGCAAAATATAGGCAGAAAGATACTTCTTTTGCTATCCTGTCTTTCCTATCTCCAAGCTGTGAGGGGGATAAGCTTTTCCTTAACTGATCTCTAACCTCTATGAACAGAAATGGTAGGTTTGTGACCTGATTTTTCTTATTATCAAATAAAAAAGAATGATTTCATCAGTCATTCTATGTATCTATCAAATCCCTCAGGCACACATACGCTATAAACAGATACTGATATGTAAATATATCTTTAATGTATCTACAGTTTGTAAACAACTCTTCTTTTACACTGACTGCTGGGATATTGAGAGGATGGAAAAGAATGAACATTGAGATAAGATACTCACTAGATTCACTATTCTATTACCATGAAATAAATATTTCAGCACCAGCCATCAACAACGTTCTTCACATGCAAGNCAATGTTCGTCACATGCAAGCGATTCAGAAAATATTTTTATGTTCACATATACTACAACACCCTTCATTTTCTGAATTCCATAAGTATCTGTTAGCAATGACCTTATCCCTGTAAATTCTCCCAAATGAGTAATAGACTCATAGAAGAATCTAAGCTGCAGGGTACTCCTGAAGGGATGTGCTTAATAAATTCTATCAGAACATCTACTACCATGTTATTCTTTTTATAAAGAAAACAGAAGAAACTACCTCACTTTCTAAAAACAACCATTTGCAAATAATTATTCATCTCAGCACACGGACAAGAAAATTCTGTTTTCATTAATTATTGTAGCATGATCTTAAAAGAGCTGCTCCAAAAGCTGCAGCTGTAGCAGGTACAGCAATAGTAAGTGCACTTTGCCAAGATCTATTGGAACAGGATCCAGCACTGGCTGCCTGGTGGCTTTCTGAGGGCCGTGGTTCCACAGCAAGGTCCACATGGCACAAACACAAGATCACAGCACAGCAGTTTTAGTTCATGTTTGGGTAACACTGGAGGATGATGATTGCTCAAAACAGAAGCAATAGCTACTGACAAAGCACAGCTTTCCCAAGAGACTCCTCAGATCTTCTACTTCCTATTTTTCATTAAAGGTAACTTGCAAGAGAAGGGTCAAGACCTCAAGTTCAAGTAACTCCCAGATACAATTCTTAAGGAGTTCAGGCTCTTGGCCCTACAGATTCCTTTTTCAGCTCATTTCTTCTGTGATAATGTGTTACTAACCATTCAGTACTAATTTGCTTTTGCTGCAAGTTTAGACACTGGACACCATTTTCACTTTCCAAAAGCAGTGCTTAGGTCTGAAACACTGTCAGCACCATCAGTCTGCAAGAAAGTGACTGATTATCCTGTTTCCAGACGGGTGAAAGAAGGAACAAAAGCCCTATATTTAGGCATGTATGTAGTCAGCATACACAGGTAAATGATGAACCATTCCCCTAAATGAGATCCAAATAATTATAAGGATCTCAGAAAATGGTACTTTCTCAAGTTTTCTAACAGTTTTTTTAACTGTTTTTGAGAAAGAAGAATGAAAATTGGTTCATTAAGCCGAGAAGAAACATGCTGCCCCCTCAACAGTAAAAAACTCAAGAAACTGATTACAAATCTAACTTTCTCCTCTCCCTCTAGTTCACCCTGAGGTAGATGAGAATCTGTATCTCATGCAAGAAGTGGTTTTGGGCAGGTGAAGACTGGTAATCAAAGCACAGATCCTACTATTAGAACAGGAAAGGGGAGAAATAAGGAGAGCTTTGTCCACTAATAAATTCTCACTGTAAATAGTGGAATAAAAGCATGGAATCAAAATCCCCAAATTTTTATTTCTATGCTGACTCTGTAACACTTCACAGAAATAAAAAACACACCAGCAGCTGAATCAAAAGCATCAGTTCAAGAGTGTTCAAGAAAACTAATACTCTTCTCCTAACAGACTCCTCTAATAGCTGACCAAATCTTTTGCCTGCTTCTCTTCTTTGTGAAAAAGAAAGACTTGGTGCACAAGATCAGGAGGGAGTGAAGGAAATCTGGGAAAAAAAAATTATAAAACTACTTCAGGTATGAAATCATTCATCAGTGAGAATAAAAGCAGGAAGAATGAACAAACGTGTTAAAAAAAGCACTTCAATCACAGGAACAAAGGGGAGTACATTAAAAATAATAGCTCTGCCTCTAAAAGAATAGAGAGAGGTTGTAGAGCATCTTCAAGCTCATCAGCTAGAGATGATGATCATTACTTTTCTCCTTTTCCATTCAGAGAACTTTTTTATCTCATTGATGTACTAACACAGCCTTGTTCCATCTCAGGCTGTGGCTTCACCAGCATTTCTTCAGCAGAATAGTGACCAAACCAGTAACCCCTGGAGCTACTGGGTGGTCCTGGAACAGCTTAGGCATGGTTATGCTAAAACAAATCAAAGGAGAAACAAAAACTACTCAAAATACCTCAGACATACCAATTCTCCTTTTTTTTTTTTTTTTATTCCTGTGTCACTTTCCATCCAGAGAAGGTGCTTGGCTTGGCTTAAAGTGTGGCTATGCAAAGAGGTGTGTTCTGGCTGTTAAACCCAGGAATAAATGGCTGGGACACAGGGTGCTTCAGCACTGCTGCTGCTAAAACCAAACCTTGTTGGAGGCCACAATGACACCTCCTCCAGTCCAACCTGTGGGACCTGCACTAATATATCACACCTGAACCCATGCAACAAGCAAAGGGACTCACCTAAGTGAGAAAGTCTTCAGTAAATCCATGTACAGCTGGCTCATGGCTCCACTGTGCATTTGTCTTGTAATGACAAGTGCTTTGGATAACACAAAGCACACAGAGCAAGATGGGAAAGAATGGGAATATGTCAGACTCCACTGTTGCCAAAAATTCCTTCATGAGATTACACCTCCAGGTGAACATTGATGCATTAACTGCTCCCTACATCCTCTCTCCCTCCTGCATTGTGGTTCTATTTTAAATTTTCACTTTAACATTATTAATGTCCACTTTATCAGTCCTGCTAACAAAACTGAGCTTACATACCATTTCCTCTACTCTCTCATACACAGATTTAGCCAAGCCTGACAAAATGCATTTTTTTAATGATGGGTTCTCTCATTTCAGAATCTCTTCCCTGCATCAGTTCCAGTTTTAATTTTCTTTAACAAAAGCAACCAGGACTGTGAATAGAACTCCAGGTGAGGTCTCAGCAAAAGTTTGCACAGTGTTAATGATTCTTTCTTCTCTGCTGGAAATACTGTGCCTTGTACAATCCTGTACTTGCCTTCTCCACATGCACATCACTCAGCCACTACTACAGCTCCATTCCTTTGCACAGTTGTTTCCAAACAACCTGCCTTAGTCTACCCCAAAGGCTGTTACTAGTTTTTCCATTCTCTAGTGGAAAGTTAATAATTTCCACTATGGAAGTCCTTTCTGGGTGATGTCCAGGTCCTTCTCTTCATTATCCTCAAATGCTGCATTGAAAAAAGGACAGCTTAACCAGTATGGCTCAATTTAGCATATTTTTTTTAATTTTAAAATAACCCAACAGACAACTAATCCAAAACTGGCCAATGACAAACCTTAATTTTTTCACTATTTCCTCTCTGTATGCCCTATTTTAATTTCCCCTGTAGTCAATATGGAATACTTACATGTATCATTCTTGTTATCTTTTTATTTGTTTTAAAGAAACCAGCAACCCAAAACACAAGAGAGGAGTCAAAGGGAAGCACTGGAAGACCTGATTCACAGAAGAGTTTTCTCATTGCTTGAAATACATCACCATTAATTCAGCTGCCCCAGCACTACTGCTCTACAAAAATCAAAAGCTTCGTACAGGTTCATGACAATGGAGAAAGATACATTTCACTTGCATAGACCACTACAGAAATAGAGCACAAAGTGAACATTTTTAGTGGAAATAACCTCATTTAAATATTTCTATTATGTCTGTGGTAACATATAACAGTTCCTCAAAACTGAAAACATAACACCTTTATACTATAACATATGCAAAAGGTTCAGCAATTCTTTGAGGGCCTCTCTGTTCCCCTTATCTAACTATCAACATAACACTCATTTAATTTGCTATCACTACACAGTAGTTAAGTCTCAATCTTGAAAGAGAGCAACAGACAAAAAAGCACTGTTTTTATAACACACACATATACTAGAAATAGGTATCTCCCACAAAGCCAATACCTGAACTAAACAGAATTTATTCTGGGGATCAGTTCAATCCCAATTGCATCCTGTATAGTTCAATATTTAATGTTGCTTTAAAACAACCAACCAAGCCCTCAAAAAATAAAACCAACTCTGTTCAGTTTGACTGTCACTTAAAATCACAGCTTCAAGATATTTCTGTGTACACACCAATCCACGAGACTCTTTGGAACCAATAAACAGAAGGCACTGAGGGCAGAGAGAGACACCAAGTTTTCCAGTCAAAAAATTCTCTAGTGCAACACTGATCAGTAAAACTGAATTATCCAAAGAATCTGGATCCAGACAGACAGCTTCCTGTACTTGGAGGAGTGTGGCCTCTGAACTGCCAAACGCTTCAATGTGTTAAGAAAAGTATCCTGAAAAGAAAGTCTGTCTTGTGTGTTTCAAAAGTATGCAGATTAGTATTACATAAGTTGTCATCAAAATCATGTATGAAATTAAGAAAAACAAGTATTTGAGGTTTTCTTTTAAAAGTGTTGGAGGACTTCCAGTATTTCAGAAATTAAATTTATGACCCAAATCATCAGCCTTTATGGTCACTCATAACATTTTAAATTGGAGAACATTCAGATGAATATTGGGAAAAAAGTTTCTGGTTATGATATTTATAGAAGGTTGTCAAATTCTCTTTCTGGGCAGAAATGAATAAATTCTGACCTTCTGAAATCTGAAGATTTCAACAATGTACTGAACTGAAAAATCTGTCGCAGATGAGAAAAACTGAGTTTCTCTGTTCTGTGTGGATCTGTTAGGTTCCTGAATTGTAGTTCCTTGTATTTTTATATATTTAATGTATATAAACTATTGTTGAAAGTCAGGGTATATTTTTTGGTTTGTTGGGTTTTTTTTAATTAATTTTTTAAGTCCAGACTGCACTTCAATAGTCTAGGTATCTCTATGAGAAAAACATTAGTTTATACCATTTGCACTAGTTCAGCCTTTTTCTACATTGAAACAAATTCATTTTTAGTAATTTATTTAAAAATATCTCTCTTGCTAACTTTCAAAATTAAACTAAAAATATTCCATGATTCTACAATTCTTGAAAAAAGTTACTGCAGCTCCTAGAAAAAACCTTTAAAACTAAAAATAACTATTCAACTAACTAAATATCTGGATGGTAACAAATACCCTCTCAAAGTATTTAAACATGAGATACCAGCTTCCTGTAAAACAACTGTTCACAAATTTTAAATTCAGCTCTTCTCTTCATGTACTAATTTAAAGTTTGAAGTCTCTCCTTAGCAAGATCTTGTAATTAGAAATACTCAGCCACACAGAATATCTCATATTAACTGCAGGACAATTATTCCTATATGAACTATAACCACCTATATGGCCATTATTAATACAGAGCATTAAGTATTACATGATAATTTCACAATTTCTTTATTGAAAAAAGCCACAATGTTTTCTAATGGCTAAACATTTAGTAGAACTGTCAATAACCTGAAACTAAACGTAAAGCCTTTACTCAAAAGCTACATATAGTATTTTTCCTTTTTATTTTTTCATTACAAAAATGAAAAGCTGCCTGGATCAATCTCCCAGTGAGCTCTGAGACACAGAGGTGCTGAAGTTTGTGCCAGTACCACTGTGAGGATGGCACAGGGGTGCCAGCAACCTGCCAGGAGGGAACAAGGGGTTCAGCAGTACTTTTTAAAAAAGATCACACAACAAATTACTCTTGGAAATGTGAAATTAGGAGGAATCAGAGCATTGACTCCATCTGTGCACAACCACAGAAGGTGCACACACTGAAAGATCCCACACTCCTGCAAGTGATTATCTGACCTTTGGGACATTGACAAAAATAGGAAGATGAATCCATGGTACAGGTCAGGAACAGCATCTGACATTTCACCAGTTTCCAGCTGTCCCTTATTTATATTCCCTAAGGACTGAACAGTGAAAATGAGGCAGCCAAGCAAGACCTTGGGTCCAAGAGTAGATCCCAGTTTGTTCCCTTATATATTCTCACACCAACAAGCAAAAAGTCAAAGTATTCTTTCAGTCACGTCACTTCAAATTCAAATCAAACTAAAAGTGATTTCAGCTGAAGTGGCAAATGCTGTGATCCCTTATTTGTACTATAGAATCAAATTCCTTCCCTAAATTAGTGTCTCAAAGCACCAAGACACCTGTGCACTGATGTTCCTAAAATAAAATAAAATAGAATAAACCAAAATATAAATATCCAGTGACACTGGTAGAAGTCTAAAGAAGAATTAGGAGACTGTTCAATAAGGAACTTGCTGCTGTGTATTTAAGTTGCTCTGTTGGGCCACAAGCAGCTGGTGGCAGCTGGTGCTGCTGCTGTCACTAGAAAGGAGCCCAGCAGCAAAAATGCAGCTTCCAGCCTGGTTCTAGGCTACACACACCTGGAGGAGTAAGCACAGCTCCAGACCAACTTCCCTGACAACTGAGAAAAAAAAATAAATTAGAGAATTCAACTACTAGTCTGTTTTGAATGATTGCACATTCTCAGAGCTATGAAGGATTCCAAGTATTCAAACAATAAGGTTATAAATGTGAACAAAATTAGGACTTAAAATGCTAATTGCTTTTGGACTAAATGTATGTACATGTGCTGTGAAACCCTACCATACCACACTCCTGCTTTATACTAGAAATTTAATTATAAATTCGAGTCTAACTATATTTTTAGATGAATTGAAGGCTATACAAAATAGAACCAGAAGTTAACTGCTAAGAAAGGCAACATTTAGGAAAAAAGTGAATGAGGAGAAAAATGCTGGCAGTTGAAGATGGGGGAGAGGGAAATGGGAAGAAGAAATCAAATTACCATACTATTTTTTCTTTATTATGCTTCCCTAGTCAAAACAATTTACAGAGAGGGAAAAAGAGAAAGACAAGTGCTATAGACTGCAGAGAACACAGTGTATTGCTCAACCATAGAATGCAACTCCCTGTTGGTAGGGTTTTCAAATAACTGTACAACACTACTTGTAAAGACAGAAAAATATACCCAACACCCAACACTTTGGGTGAAACACGTACAAACCAAAATCAAAACCTAGCCAAAAGCAATCTCTAATGAAAGCTTATGATGGTATTTATTCCCTTCAAACATCCATCCAGCACTTTTTGAGTCATACTAACCGGGCAACTGGTTATGTACTTAAAGTTGGCAGCAAAGATTTATTTCATTTGCTCTGAGTAACCTGTTCCAGTGTCTCTCCACCCTCATCGTAAAGAATTCCTTTCTTATGTCCTATCTTAACCTACTCTCAGTTTAAAACTGTTGCCAATTCTCTTCTCACTACAGGCCCTGGTAAAAAGTCTCTCTCTCTCTTTCTTATAAGCCCCCTTTAAGTACTGAAAGTTCAGAATAAGGTCTGCCTCGAGCCTTCTCTTCTCTAGGATGAACAACTCCAACTCTCAGCCAGTATTCAGGGCAGAGGTATTTCAGCCCTTTAAGTATCTTCATGTCCTTCCTCTGGACTTGATCCAGTATGTTCATGTCCTTCCTATACTGGGGTTCCCAGAGCTGGATGCAGTACTCCAGGTGGGGTCTCATGAGAGCAGAGGGGCAGAATAACCTCCCTGGACCTCCTGCCCATGCTGCTCTGGTTGCAGCCCAGGCTTTCTGGGCTGTCAGTGCACACTGCTGACTCCCATACAGTTTTATGTCCACCAGTATTCCCAAATCCTTCTCGGAAGGGCTACTTCTCAATCCATTCATCAGCCAGTCTGTATTGCTACTGAGGATTACCCTGACTCAGCTGCAGGACCTTGCACTTGGCCTTGTTGAATTTCATGTGGTTTGTACAGGTCCAGTCCTCAAGCCTGTCAAGATCCCCCTGGATGGTGTCTCTTTCCTTTAACAAACCACCTGCACCACTCAGCTCAGTGCTATCTACAAACTCACTGAGGGTGAACTCACTGTCCATGTGTCCCACCATTCCATGCCACTGATGATGATAATATTCCTGTCCAATTGTGTGACACCACTGGTTACTGGTTTTCACTTAAGATGTTGAAGTCATTGGCTGTAACTCTTTGCATGCAGCCATCCAGCCAATTTCTTATCCATCTGACAGTCCATATGTCAAAATCAGAGGCAAGAACATTGTGGGAGACTGTATTAAAGATGTGACAGGAGTCCAGGTAGATGCCACAGGTATCTCTTCCTTTGTCACTGATGCAGCCACTCCATCAAGAAGGCCATAGATCAGTCAGGAACAACTTGCCCTTGGAAAAGCTGTGCTGGCTGTCTCTAATCCTCTCCCTGCATTCCATCTGTTTTGACACATCCTCCAGAAGGTTCTATGCCATGAAAAAGATGAGGTCTTTTTCCAAGAACTGGAAGAAGCCTCACGTCCACAGGCCCTGGTCCCTGTGATGGACTTTAAACACCCCAATACCTGCTGGAGAGACCAAGCAGGGTGCATGCAAGCCAGGAGGCTTCTGGGAAAAGCTGTGCGTAAATTCCTGTTGAATTTGTAAATGTTCCTGGTTGAGGGACAAATGAGGGGAGATGGTCTGTTGAAACCTCACACCTACAAACAAGAAGGAGCTCAAAGATCAGGGGCAGCACTTGCTTCAGGACTAAGAGATGGTGGCATTCAGGATCCCAAAAGGAAGGAGTGAGCCAAAAAGTGGTATCACAACCCTAGACTTTGGCACAGAAATGAGAGCAGGAGAGATACTTCTTGTCGTTTACTAACACACCTGGCTAGGAATAAAAATCAAAGAATGATTGCAAATGCAGAGCAGCTAAAGAAAAAACTGATGTCAGAAAGTAGCTTTGACATCTTACACCACCAGAATCAAAAGAAAATTTAAATCAGCCTGCTTTGTATTTAGTCATTTAGATATAAAATCCCTTGTTCAGATAATTGTCAGAATGTTCTTCTCATAACTCAGCTGCATGTTTTAGGTTCCAGCTCACTTCAGTATCTGTGTCAGGCCCAGATAAACTCCTGTAACAAGTTATGGTTTCACTAGAAGCTCAGCAATACCCCTGAGAGTGGGAACTTTAATGGCTGATAGTAGTAAAGTAAGTTTCTCATTAAAATCAACATGTGGCAATATATTTAAAGCAGCGATTACTGCATACCATGAGAAATGCCTTTACTAAATTCCCTGGCAAAACTGCTATAATATTCAAAACTCACGCAAAATAAGAACTATTTCAAGGAGATATCCAAGTTAGATTTAGCCTTTCTATGGAGTTTCAGTTGAGGTAGTTTAATGAGTACATTACTAATATTATATATTGGCATAGATATATGTGATGCACATATACACACCCAAACCTCCCCCATACATGGACACAAATATAGTTAAAATGTGGGAGGGCAAAGCAATTCCAATGTTCAAGTCAAATCTTTTGCAAACCTTTTGAAATCTACTTTTCTTCTCTGAAAATTATGTTCATCTGAGACTGCATTACTGAGCCATTATTAAATAGTTCACATCATTCTTTTATATTTAATTTTACTGGAGTTCTTATTCTGCAAAGCCCAAGTATGCAAGTTAGTTCATCATTATAATAAAGTTACCAGATCAAGTTATTTCACTTTGGGAAAAAAAAGCCTGATAAAAGTATAATTATAAACTTTAAGTTTGATCCACTCTTGCATAAAATGCACATAAAATGCCTGAGGTATTGATTTTCACTACCAGAAAGTTACATATTTTAAATATTGTAGCACACCAGCACAAAAACATCTCATGTAATGGCTCAACAATGAGGCAAACCCTCAATAATTAAATTGATTATTAATATAAATCTTGATATTAATTTTTTTTGTTTCTTGGATTTTTTGTTAGAATGCAGAGTTATGCCCCTCTCCTCTGTTTCTCTATCCATCTTTCCCATCTATTGACAAAGGTTTAGCTTTAGATCACAATCTTACAACAGACAGTCCTACACAAATATTTTAATCAATATTTTTATGTTATGCATCAGATCTTTATCTTGGAACAGGAGGCCCTGAATGTAAGTTAGAAGAAGATTCCTCTACAGAGAACAGAAGTGAAACAGCAGAACACATTTAGAATACAGACTTTCCAACAGCTGAGTTACTTAAATCCAGAGACATGATTTAACCGGGGGGAAAAAAAAAAAAAAAAAAGAGAAAAAAAGAAAATTATCTGAGTACCGCAGAAGTCTCATTTCCTAAGTTCTTACAGAAATGACATGCTACAGGCTTTGAAAATCAGTTATGTTTCTAGATTGATAAGAATACATAGTCACAAGAGCACAGTGCAGGTATGCAATGCTGTCTGGGATTCAAGTCCCTTCTCCCCTGATATCAAATCCTTGATATCAGCTACAGAAGGAAATCACAGGGGACATCCCTCCTTCACTTCTTGGTTCTTCAGGAGGTGTGAGTGAAATGCAGAGCCATAGGAACTTACCATCCACCAACATGATACAAGAGAAAAACCCATCCCTCATTTTTTTTTTTTAGATTTTTCTAAAAGACCCCAAACACTTTCAAAGCCACATCATCTGGCCAAATTAAGTTTCCAATTGCTCCACTGAGAGCAAATAAGACCAGTTTGGGGGAAGAAAAGAGCAGTTTGTAGAGTTTTTCTTTCAGAAGTTAAGCAGTCCTGTGATACCAACAGTGATAATGCTAACTCCTGTGCTTTCAGCACACTGGGAAAGAAACAGGGATATCACAAATTTACCAAGAGAAAAAATACAAATGGATGATGATCCTTTTTTCAAAGCATTCTGCTGTTTGCAAAAAGTTATGCTGAGAGTTATGAAGACAAATAGAGCTGCCAATACAGCAAACAGATGAGTATCTCCTTGGACCATTTTCATATTGGATTTTTATAGCAAGCTTTTAAAATTCTTCTTCTCTATGGCCGCGAAGCTTGGCAGAAACATGACACTTCTGTTATCCTCCTTGCAGAACTCAAAACTACCATATTTTCTAGAAATGGTTAGAAAAAACCTCCTTCAGTTATTGACTAAAGATAGCTTATTAATGAAGGCACTTCCTATTAGCAACAGCTACAGTTTCAGTATATGGTTTTTCCTCTATTTTTTCCTCCGTATTTGTAACAAAACGAAACAGTTACTCACAAAAACTAAACACTAAAATAGTGAAATTTGGAAAACAACCCCTAGTTACAGGTTATCAATTACAGTTAGTGGAAATGCATTATTTTCCATTTTAAGCTGCCTGTCTGCCTTGCATCTTAAGATCAACACAGGCCACATCAAAGTGCCTGAACATTACAACTGTGACTGAATGACAAAGCTAAATAGTCTTCACCATTCAATACAGGGCACAAAAAGTGACTCCAGCTGCCACCTGGACTGCAGCTTAATTGCTTTAAGATGAACTATTACACAGGTAGTCAGCAAATGAGGAAATCCTGTCCTTCCAGGCATGCACTTCTGCCAGGTTCTTTTATTAGCACTGGCAGTGGTGTGGCCATGGGAGTGAGACAGGCAAGAAAAGGACCCACTGAAAAACAACCCATTGCAAAGAACTGGGCTTAGATGAGTTGGTTTTCAGTTCTCTCCTGGTCACTGGAGGGATGACCTCTTACAGAACCAGATGTTACTTCAATCAGCCTGAAACAAAGAAAGGACAGAGTAACTTGAGTGCTTGCCAACATTAAAGGACAAAAGACTGTTAGCAGAATCAGACAGGTCTTAAAAGTATTTCAAGAATCTCATTTACAAAACAGGTTTCACTTCTCTTTTATATTGATACTCTTCTATTTTATACAAACTAAAATCACACTAAGTTTCTGACTGAAGTAATCTTACTTATAAAAATAAAGCTAAGATCTCACTCATATGTAAGCAAAAGTCATGTTCCATGACTTATCTCTCAGAAGCTAATTCACTTCTGCTTAAAGTTTAGATGCAAATAATTAACCCAATCTAACACAATTTGAATTAGTCATTCAAAACCACATTTAAATTAGTTGTGAATCACACAATACAAAATGCTGAAACAAAACCTTTTTGCTGCTCCTACAGCTATTAAAATTATCACGAAATTTTAACATTTTAGTAAGTAATCAGATGATCATTAAAAAAAGCTCTCCAAAACTTGTATTTCATTCTTAGTTAGATCACCTGCACTACACTTCTATAATTATGCAAGTTGAGAGGTTATTTTAGGCATAACACCTACCTGAAAAAAATCTTGAAAGTCACAAGCCAAACAAGTAATTTTAAGTGAGCAATATTTGGCAAATCTTCCAATATACACTACCACTTAAACAAGTTCCTAAATTATGTGCAGAAAAGTCTTCTTTTAGAACAGAAGCAACTATTTAAAACAATCCAGTGTTACTTCCTACAAATTTCACACCACCTGCATTTCTATATTTGTTTCCACATTTGTTTTTTAACCATAAAGTTCATTTCATAGGTTGGAAGTTACTTCTTGAGGTCCATGTCCAAGTGACTTTTGTATATCTCCAACAATCAAGAATCTACAATGTGTAACAAGTGCCAAGTCTTGGGAACCCTCACAGTTAAAAAGTGGTTCCTGGTGTTTCAGTTTGTGTCCATTGACTCTGGTCCTGTCACTGAGCACCACTGAGAAGAGCCCGACTCTGTCCTATTTGTACCTTCCCTTCAGGTATTTGTACACAATGAGATCCCTCCCTTCTCCAAGATAAACAGTTCCAGCTCTACAGTAGCATCATAATATTTATACAATATAATGCACTGTACATCAAAACACAGTATTTTGTTCTTTTACTACAGGACAATCTAACCACACATTAAGTTGTCTCTTCATATCTGTGCTGATGTTACTCAATCAGATTTGTGCAAGTCTTGACACACATCACAGACACCATCTGGGATGTCACAAATCTAAAGTTGTTTGTCAAAAATTTTTTCCAGATGGTAAAATCCTTCAGCAAAAATTACCATACTTATGTGGGTCAAGACATAAAAAGGTAAAATCTTGGTAAAAAGAACAAAACTTTTTCCACATCTAGCCTGGCTGCACAGGATGATGCACTGAGTTAATGATGTGAAGTCCAAAATCCAGAAACTCTCTCAGCAAAAGGAGAGTCAATTTGAAAGTTCTTCTTTGAAATGACAAAAGCACACAAGAGTAATTTCAAAGGTGTTTATATAGGAGATGACAAATTTCTGCATTCTGAGGTGTCACTTTCATTCCCAGTTAGGTGTAACAAACGCATCCCAGATGGTGCCTGATAAACCAAAAGTACAAGGCACTGCAGCCCAGCCAGTAACTATCACTAGATCCATCTGTAACGCACCATCAACATCCCTGACTTTGGGCTGCACTGTCCCAGTGTTTCCCAGAGCCTGTCTTGGCTGTCACATCTGGCCTTCAGCACATCAGCTGGCTCACTCTGGCTTACAGGCTGTCTGTTTGCTGCCTGACTTTTCTCCACACTACATTTCAGAAGTTACAGGCAGCATTGACTCTGGTCCTGTCAGCCTTGCAACCTGCCCACTGTCACACAGAGGACCTGGAGCACTGCCCTGAAGCCACACTCTGTGTGCTCAATGCTCCCCAAAGCAAACAACCTCCAAAAAACAGCTTCACTTCAAGAAGAAACCACACTCTGGTACTGCAAGACAATGCACAGGTTTGTCTTGAAGAGAAGGACTAACTCTCTATAAACAAAGCATTAATAATGTAACTTCTACCTTTGTTTTTCTGGTTTGAAATATGACCAAACTGTGATAAGGTTTAAATCTGTCCAAGTCAACCAGTCAAACCCACGTGCTTTCCTTCTTGGGAAGGCAAAGCTACAGGGAAGGTCATACTGAAAGAAATTTCTTATCCCTCCCCTTTCCTACCCACTCTGGAGTAGCAATAGCTTTCTGTCTTTAGAAGGTGATAGTCAGATACCTAAAGCCATACAACCACTATCCAACACAACATCCCTAAGAGTTTATTACTGCTGCAAATAGAGGCTCTAAAATGTTTCAGTAAATCAATTTGTATCAAAATTTTGATACCATAGGTATCTGGAAAGAAAGAAAACCTCAAAGATAAAACCACTTACCAAATTCACTAGGACAACTAAAGATAAAAACAGAATCATTTAAGTTGGAAAAAACTTGCTAAGACCATCAAGTCCACTGTTAACCCAGCACTGCCAAGTCCATCACTAAACCATGTCCCCAGGTGTCAAAACTTTTAAATATATCCAGGGACGGTGACTCCAGCACTTCCCTGACAATCCTCTGGGTAAAGACATGTTTCCTAATATCCAATCTAACCCTTCCCTGGCACAACTTGAGGCCATTTCCTCTCATCCTGTCCCTTGTTGTCTTGGGAGAAGAGACTGATCCCACCTGGCTACACCCTCCCGTCAAGTCGTTGTAGAGAGTGAGGTGTCCCCTGATCCTCCTTTCTCCAGGCTAAACATCCTCAGCTCCCTCAGCTGCTCCTCACAGGACTTGTGCTCCAGAACCTCCTCAGCTCCACTGCCCTTCTTGGACACACTCCAGCCCCTCAATGTCTTTTTACAGAGAGGGGCTCAAAACTGACCCCAGGGGTTTAAGGTGCAGGACTCAGCCGTGTCGAACCTCGTACCACTGGACTCCATCCCCCAATCCAGCCTGTCCAGATCCCTCCGCAGACTCTTCCCACCCTCCCACTCAATTTGGTGTCTGTAAACTTTCTGCAACACCTCTCTAGCCAAAAAATCACTTCAAATTCTGTACCAGAGCCCAAGTCTACACCAGCAAGAGGTGCAGTGTAATAGGCAGAACAAAAGAGTAGGCTCTTTGATTGGCAAAACAAAAGAGTATTGAAAATCAAAACTTTTACACTGAAAGTGTTTTTGGAGATCTTGCTCTGAACTAAGGCAATTCCCACGAACCAGTCCATTTCCCATGGAATAAATACCTATTAGGAATTGGAGAGCATTATGTTCACCTTCAGAGTGCATTATTTGGTTTAGTTTAATACGAAACAAATTCAATTCACACAGTCTGAGATCACTCTACCATATGAAATGCAGCAAAGTACATTAAAGTTGGATGGTCAAGAGACCTAATTCAAAACAGCAGTCGTGGCCTGGAAAAAAGCCACCACCAATGGAGACACACCCATATTGCAGATCAGGTGATTTAAAAAACATTTTTCTGTTACAAAAAGAAGTAGTATGATTTATACAGTTCTGATAAAGCCCAACATTAATATCCAACCTCCTCTTCCAAACACAATTACAAGTTATATTATGATACCAATCCATATGATGCATATTATAATGTATATTAATGTGACTTGGAAACACTAAGCCATAGTATTGGTAAAGCAGACATCTGGAAAACACAGTAACAAAAAAGAAAAAATATCAGACAAATTAAAAATTTTATAAATAACAAGCATTTAATTGTTTCCCTTTGAAGAATTAATATAAGTAACTGAAGAGTTCAATAAGCTCTTTCTTGAATTTATTCACATTGCCTAATTCATCTCTTGATTTTGCTTTTTTCCCACAGAATTCACAAGGGGAACACTAAATTAATTTTAACATTTAAGTGCTTTGGCAGCAATCTTCTAAATTTACTCTACCAGGAGATGCACATGTAATCTATTGGCAGAAACAGTTACACTCCTTTTCACATCTCCACTCTTATTAGACCTCAAGAGACCGTATTTAGCTTTCCATACTCCAACTTCTGTATTTGTACTTCAGTTTTTCTATTATATGACTTTTTTTATTTGAATTAATTCTGGCTGGCTCTTCACCTCTCCCTCTGTAATCAAACCAACTTCCTGCTTATATGAGTTGGGAAAACAATATTAACGTTTATTTCAGCTAATAATTTTGTACATTCAAATGCAAGAACTTAGTAATTGACTTTTAAACTTGCTGAACAGCCAAGACAGACCAGAAAAGACCCATTCCTGGGCTGTTGGTCAAGCAACAGCACTTGGCTCATACATGCACTGCTCAGAGCCAGCCAGCACTACCTGAGTTTGGGTTTTTTTGAAAGAGGCAGTGAGAGCAATCAAAAACTAAGCCATGGACAGAGTTAACAACCATGCAGTTTAAACACTTGGATTTCTTATTTGAATTTATTTACTGGCTTTTTTTGAAGATCACAGGCATATGTCCTAAAGCATAATATATACAGTTGGAGCATCTAGAGGGCAAGATGCATGAAGTCTATCCACATTCACTGTATGGGTATTAAAATATATTAAGAACATTAGTTTTACTGGCTCACATTCTCACTACTAGTTAACTATGCCACTATGTTGATAATTGTTGTGGGTTAACCCAGCAAGTAGCTAAACACCACCATGCCATTTGTTCACTCCTCACCCCACAGTGGGGTGGGGGAGAGAAATGGGGGGGAAAAGCAAAGTTGTGGGTGGAGATAGAGACATTTTAATGCTACTACTACTAACAACAATCAACCAAACAAGTGATACACGTTGCAATTGCTCACCACTCACTGACTGATGTCCAGCCAGCTCCCAGGCAGCAGCCCCTGGCCAGCTTTCCCCCTCATTTATACACTGATCATGAAGCCATATGGTCTAGGATATGCCTGTGGTCAGTAGGCTCAGCTGTGTCCCCTCCCAACTACCTGTGCACCCCCATCATCCTCACTGGTGCAGGGGGGTGATGGGCAGACAAAGCCTTGACCCTGTAAATGCTGCTCAGCAACAACTAAAACCACCAGTGCGTGATCAACATCCTAAACCCAGAACACTGCCCTGGACCACCTACTAGGACGAAAATTAACTCTATTCCAGCCCAAACCAAGATGGTAAGCAATACCAAAGAAAAGTTTTTTAAAAAATTAAAACTTTCCAAATAAATAACACTTTAAAAAGTTAGTGGAATTTGTTTAGCTGTACATGACAAAAGTTTGTAGAAATCTGGGTTCCAGGCATTGCTGCTCAATTTACAAACTTAATCTGCTTTCCCCTCCCTGCCAAATCCACATCAGTATTGATGTGAGAATCTGCTAATAACAGAGATGTTTCAGCTAGGATGCAACTTCAATACATTCTGCAAAACCAACAAAATCTGCATATAACTCATTCTGTTGTTCAGTTTGAAAAGTCAAAAGCCAACAGAAAGCAACTGTAACCAGTGCTCGGAACAAAACCAAGGTGTTGCACTGAATGCTTGATCAGCTTTGAACTGCAGAGCTATGTACAGATAATACTAGTAACAGAAAAATGGTGGAAATTTAAAACACACTCCTGTTTTGCTAATAAAATGAATAAGCCAAGTTTTCTAGACATAGCATTTCTCAATCGACATACCAGCAGGGCACAGTTTTTATTCCTAAAAATGCAATGAAAGAATTTTTTATAATAAAAATGTCAACCCTAAGTTATCTTCAAATGGCCTTGAGGTACATGATATTTACTTCTATGTATTTAGAAAAGACAACACAGAATTCTATTTGAACAGGGTGTAACGCAATTTACCCAAAGAATTTCAACTGCAGGAGTAAAGTAAGACATAATCCAGAAATGCTGAAATCTATTAAATGCATATCTGAATTATAGACTTAGTTACAAATATTAAAGAAATGAAGCAAACACTTCTAGCAATAGTATGCCTAGGCCATAATTGCTATGGAAGAATAGTGTTTGTAGGAAAAAGTGACTAAGCTCTAATCATACAGGTTTAAAAAACATCCAGACAATGCTTCCTCTAATGAGTCCTGACAGTAGTTTAATGTAACTCTAATCCCATAACAACATGCATTTTACTGATTGCATTCCAATTTTGTTAGAACATTTTAGCATGAACAAGCAGTTACTTCAACAATATTCAATTCCCAGAACACACACAAAGTCTAACGCCAAAATGCTTGTTCCACCTAGTAAAAATTCTAGACAACCAGTACTTTTGTAACAGAAAGAGAATTAAGTAGCTCTCATTAACTCCCAAAATTTCATAGACAGGAATGATTGCATTAAACAACACAGAGGGGCACTCTCTCCTCTGGTCCAGTTTGAACCATCTGTCAGCATCACGGACATGTGAGAAAAGCTACACACAAAAGAGGAGTTTGGATAACCATCAGTCTGTGTATCTAACACTGAAAATAAGATCCTCCTCTCACAGTCACAACAAAATCAAGCCCTTTGCAGAGCAACATAGTTTGAGACACACTGAAAACTAAACACACAGCACAAATACTCCTTATGGTCACCTAATTCACTTTACGGTGTTTCATTGCTCGAGTCACCACAGAACTTCTGTATTCACAGAATGTGACTCTTCAACACAAAATGTGGACTAGTCTGTTGGGGTTTTATGTTGTGTGTGTTTGTGAGGTTTTGTTTTGCTTTTTTGTTGTTGTCATTTTGGTTTCATTGCGGTTTTGTTTTTATTTTGTTTTGTGGTGGTTTTTTAATTGGTTTCGTTTGATTGTTTTTAAACAGACTCACATTTAGGTCACAGTTTGTGCACAGGACTATTATAAAAAGCACTTTTAATCGTACTTCTAGAAAAGCCTTTCAGTATTACTTTGAGATATATTTTGGCCATTAAAGAGGATGTATGGAGATCAGTTTATTATGATATACAGTACAACAATTTTAACAGTATGCAATAAAGTTACCTGAAAAATGTACAGGAATTCCACAGGCACTTTAATGATTGTTAGCTGTTTGGTACATATTCACATCTACTTCTAGGCAATATCATCAATTCTTCTTTGGGTTTGAACAGAAAGATTAACAGATCCATAAGGAATATAAGTAAAGCAGTTACAGGAAAAGTTATAAAGAAGAAAAATCCAGAGTTAAGAAAGTTGTCACTGTGTCTAACTTACACCATGGTGCTTGCAATCAAAAGCAGTAGTACTGTTGGTTTATATTAAGGAATCACTGCTCACTGGTAGCTGAATTGGGAACTATTTCATTTCTGTTTTCACTTAATTGAAAACGGTCTCATCAGTCATAAACAGCATCTGCTCAGGCCACAACCTTGGGTTTAGAGAACCTTAAACACAAGAAACAAAACCACTAAAATTACTGTCCAAGGACTATGTTATAAAGCTTTACCACATGCAGGATAAACCTACTTAAAGAATGCCCATATTAATAAGTTACATTATTTCCCAAACAACAGAGCCTGATTAATTATAATACTAATTCGCCTCTGCTAGTGATGCTCCTTGTCATGAATATCTCTTACATGTGTATTTTGTAAACAAATAATGTTGATGAAATAAGTGTATGGTAAAATACATCCACATGGTTCTGGCCTCTCAAAATATCTAATACTGTTCAATTTTAAGTACACAGGGTTCCCAAGACCATAAAAAAAGCAATGGCAACTGTTTATTTTTTTTCTCCATCATGTTTCAAGATGAACCTTCTAACAAATTTGTATTTGATACTTTTCAAGGGACAGATTAGATAAGCTATAAATTATGTTTACATGCATACAGAGTACACATTGCAGAACACAGCTCTAGAATACTGTGCTCAGAGATATCAATGTGGAGCCTGAGAAAACGGTATCTTTTTTATTTCTCACTTATCTTATACTAAAAGAAAATTAGAGTTCTAAGTAAAATGCCCAAATAATATATTCTCCAATTATTAGTGAAATTAATTTCTTTATTTCACTCTGTATTTGCAAAAGCAGGACTTGGCAGGATTGGCAGGGGGAAAACGTGTTCATGAAATTAATTGTCTTTATGTATCTATATTAAAAAGTATTTCCTGCAATTATGTTACAAAACAGTTTTGTTACAGAATAATAGAATTTTCAGTATCATGGCTGGCATCAAAGCTGTAGCCATGTCCTTAAACCCCAAACAAATTACGTTCAGAGGAAATGCATGTGTGCATTAATAACTCTCTTTGCAAAAAGGAGCACAGATTAAAAACCCCAACTTCTCCCAAATCATTATTTGCTGCCATACTATTTTTCAGCTCACAAACGTGATGAAATATTATTAGTCTCCCAGCTGTTAGTTCCAGTAATTTTGTTTTAAAATTAAATTCTGTGCAAATGGGTTGCAAATCAGAAACATGCCTTAATCTCCTAAGTGGTCAATACTTCTAAGCACGTGGCTACTACAACTAATTCCACTATTAAGTACAAAAGCAAAACCAGCTTACAGACAGCACTAAATGACAGGTTTCAATACTACTGGCAGCTAAAAACAAATTTTGGCCCTGGTAATCAAGAAATTGCTTTGACTCTCACGAAATTCCTCCCTCCATTTGTCACTGCACTGTACAGAAAACAAGACATGATGCTTTGCACAAAACAGTTACAGTGTGTACAGCATATCACTGCAAATACTATTTCTTTATGGCTAAGGCATAATAGAGAACAAGTCTGATGCACTTCAGCCACTTCTGCACATGCATCTGTACTCATTTCAAGCAGATTCAGAAATTTAGAATCTAAACCAGTCATTCTTTGAAGACCCAATTATTCATCAAATATTTACAAGGCCATTTAAAATGAGACAAATAGCATCACACTCTTCTCAAAAAGGTTTTTAAATTCTCTGTGTCTGTAAGAAATTTATTTCTGTCTGATCCTCCCCCTCCTGCCCATGATTTCAACATTTCTCAAAAAATTTTAATCATGTATCTAAAACAGTTCAAGTGATTTCTGGTCTCCAATTCTAGTGTAGCAAATTTTGAGGACATTCTTTCCAACTAGCACACAAATTCAGGTATCATTTAACTATAGGGAGAGTATTTTATGTTTACTCTTCCCAAGTAGCAAGTTTGGAGCAGGTGATCCTTTATTTGCTTCTAGATATCAGTTTTTACTTAAGTTTCTTTTAATAGCTGGGGAAATCATAAATTATATCAATTGTGATGTGTTAAGTGTGGGATACTCAGAGAAGAACAGAACACTCCCTGGATAATTGACAATGAATATATTCATCTAATTACTGAGGCATGCAGCTACCTCTTGAAGATTTTAGAAGAGTTAAAATCACGAGATGGATCCATCCTCCTCCCTTTTTTCCCATGACTAAAAATTTTACTTCTTTATTTATTTACTTTCACCACTGAAAAAAGGTCCATTTAAAAAGTGAGCTTACTTACCAGGTGGGTCTCCCAGACACACACAGCTCAGGCTGTAAAGCACTTGGAAGCCTGTTAAGGGACCTGCTGCCAAGGACTGGCTTTAGATCTATTTATAGCATAAACATGGTGAAGGCCAGATAAGTCTTATTAGCCTATTTAACAGTTATTTGAAGATTTGTTTATTTAAGATGCAATAACTTAAAAATAACTGCATAAGCCTCAGATTCTCCAAAACATTTTAAAGCTTAAGTGACACCCTATTAAGTTTGTTACCAACACTACTCTTGAAAGCCCCTCACACCTTTAAAACCTGCAGAGTATTTCTGCATTAAAGGACCTCATGAACTCCAACAAACAGAATAATCACAGCAAATAAGCCTTTCATTACATCACCTTCAAGTAAAAGCCCTATAAATGCATAGTAAATCAGCAAGACAAATTCAAGAACTAATACCTTTTTGTAACTGGATTTAAATAAGCTAATTTTGGTCTTTGGCACTGGTTCTAGGTAATGGGAGAGAGGCTTAAAATCACAGACCCACATGGTTAAAACAGGGAAGAGTAAACACTACTGCTGCACAGATGTCACTGAAGGTGGAAAGATGCAACTCAGAAAAAGAAGAGAAGAATGTGCTGAAAAGATTTTTAAAAAGAAAGAAAAATATTCTGAACTCAGTTTATGCAATGAAGTGAAAAAGAAGGTACTTGAAGCACATGCCAAAAAGGCAAAGAAAGCACTAAGAATCATTCATGGCCACATTAGTGTAAATCAAAGTCTTAAGAAACAACTTCCTGTCAGGAAACACAAATGCTTGATTTGCAATTAAGGCTGAAAAAAAAAAGAGGTGGGGAAAAGAGGGAGGAAAAAGGGGAAACTATGAACTGCAAGTAGCTAAGCATATTTTGTTACAGAAAATAAAACAGTTAATGATGACATGAGTTTACTATGCCAAATTTTCAGTGTGAGGTATATCTCAGTATAACATCCCACTGATTTCACATTTCTGTTTAAATTTCACTATTATTTGAAGGGGAGGTAAGGAGAAATCAACTCCTTAATTAATCAAAACTAAATAATGGTTTTAAGTTAAGCTCATTGTTTTCCACTCCTGTGCAGAGGGCTATTCACTTATGGTTTAGTAAAGGTGATCCAATGACCAAGTCCAAGGTCTACACTTAGCAGAGACTGAAGTGGAAAACTCCCGTGTTCCTAGGAGGAACATGCACATTCATTCATGCTTCTGTGATGGATGCAGTGAAGGACAACCTGTGATAAACATTCCACTTCTTGCCTCTGTTTAAAATGCAGAATGAAAGGAGGCTTAGAAGCTACTGAAACTTTAACAATAATTAGGTGTACTAGAACATAACTCCATGCAAATCTTGTCCATGCTCACAGCTTCCATTATAAGAAATGTTAACTGGAATGTGGTGTTCAAAAGGAGGGAAACATTAGGATCCCTGTTGTCTGCAGCTCTATTGTCTTGTCCTCTTTTAAAGAATGATTTATTTCAGTAGTTACCAGCTTTACTGAGCTAAACACAATAACACCACACTGTGGGAGAAAACATTGTCATATGCACATGTTGAATGAGGCAGCAATTAGGAATTAAGGCATGCTAAGAAATGTTTCCAAATGTTTTGGAAGTTGTGCATCCCCCTCAGGTTTAAAAGGATATGAGGTCTGGAATGCTGTCTGATAATTTTAGTACTAAATGGAAGATCCAATTTAGAGGTATAATACATCCAGATTTTGAACATATTTCTGATCTCAGCAAACCTGAACATGTAGAACTGTGCATCCCATTCCCACTATTTTTATAGACTACAAGATATTCGATATAGAATCAGAGGTCACTGCGCTCTCAGAAATATCAAAAGCAGCTGTCACATGCAAACCTTGGTTGAATCCAATTAAAAACTCAATTTTTTAGCCTCCTGCTGACACAGAGCTTATAAAAACCACACAATATATTTCTCTAAATCATACACAGAGAGTAAGTGAATGGCTGAGGTTGGAGGGAACCTCTGGAGGTCATCTCCACCCCTCCTGATCAAGCAGGGCCCCCTACAGCGAGCTGCCAAGAACCATCCACTTTTAACTATCTCCATGGATGGAGACTCAAGAACCTCTCTGTGTAACCCATGCCAGTGCTCACTCATCATCACAGTGAAAAACACCAATGTTTCCTGATGTTCAGTCAGTCCTGCATTTCAGTTTGTGCCCACTGCCTCTCTCACCTCCCTCAACCTGCTGGTAACACTCCTCCTAAGCCAGCCCAGGATACCATTAGCCTTCTTTGCAGCAAGGGCACACGACTGGCTCACGTTCACCTTGGTGCCCACCAGAACCACCACAGGCCTTTCCTGTAAAGGCACTTGCCAGCTGGGCAGCCCCCACCATGTGCTGCTGCTTGGGGTTGTTCCTCTCCAGGTGAGGGTTTGGCACTTCCCTTATTGAATGTCATGAGGTTCCTGTCAGCCCATTGCTCCAGCCTGTCAGGGACTCCCTTGATGGCATCATGACCCTCTGGTGTATCAGCCACTCCTCCCAGTTTGGTGTCACCAGCAAACTCACTGAGGGCACAGACTGTCCCATGACCCCGATCATTAATGATGCTGGAGAGGCCTGGGCCCAGTACTGACCCCTGGGGTACAATGGTAGTTACTGGCCTCCAAGTAGACTTTGTGTCACTCATGAGCACCCTCTTCAATCCTCACTGTGGGCTCAACCAGCCCATACTCCCTCAGCTTCTCTATGAGAATCTCATGGGAGACATTTTCAAAGGCCTTTCTGAAGGCCTTTTCTGAACAGTATCTTTTCTTTTCTGAAAAATATCCACTGTTTTCCTNAAGGATATGAGGTCTGGAATGCTGTCTGATAATTTTAGTACTAAATGGAAGATCCAATTTAGAGGTATAATACATCCAGATTTTGAACATATTTCTGATCTCAGCAAACCTGAACATGTAGAACTGTGCATCCCATTCCCACTATTTTTATAGACTACAAGATATTCGATATAGAATCAGAGGTCACTGCGCTCTCAGAAATATCAAAAGCAGCTGTCACATGCAAACCTTGGTTGAATCCAATTAAAAACTCAATTTTTTAGCCTCCTGCTGACACAGAGCTTATAAAAACCACACAATATATTTCTCTAAATCATACACAGAGAGTAAGTGAATGGCTGAGGTTGGAGGGAACCTCTGGAGGTCATCTCCACCCCTCCTGATCAAGCAGGGCCCCCTACAGCGAGCTGCCAAGAACCATCCACTTTTAACTATCTCCATGGATGGAGACTCAAGAACCTCTCTGTGTAACCCATGCCAGTGCTCACTCATCATCACAGTGAAAAACACCAATGTTTCCTGATGTTCAGTNAAAAAAAAAAAAAAGGAAAAATATGTGCCAACTGCAAGAACTGCAAGTAGGGATCAAAGATCCTTGAAAACTGACAAATCTAGCATCCGATTAAATTTCAATTCTTTGTTCTCTGGAAACAAGCTGAGGAAAATGTGCTTGTATAGCGTAGTGAAGAGAAAGTGTAAAAGACCAGCTGACAGTAGTCTTTCAACACCTGAAAGGTTATCAAGAAGATACAGCCAAGCCCTTTGCTTTGGCCCAACACCACACACATAGGGATCATACATGGCATAATTCATTAATTTCTAAAGCCTCATTCACTTATCTGAGTCCTCAAGGGTTTTTGTTTGCTTTGCCAAAGGAACAATGCAACACAAATCTTATTGATCCAAGCTACTGCCTCTGGACTGATGGGTCACATACAGGAGAGAAAACTGCCACAGCAACAAAGGCTTCAAGGGATATTTGCTATTTTCTCACCCATAAATCTTCAGACATTCAAATAGTCCAGCAGCAAGAGGGTTTGTACTGCATTCATACTACACAATACATTAAGTATCTCCAGTTTCATTCGTTTGAGGCAGAGGTGACAACAACCTTCTTCTTTCCAGCAGCATAAAAGACAGAAATAATCCATAGGGAGGAGGGGCAGAGCACCATTTTCTATTGTTGACTGAATATAAGTAACTGTCTGATTGACACACAAACTCATCCTCTGACTGCATCCATACACTGGAATCTTCTTTTTCAGTGACAGATAAGACCATCACACAATTCTACAGAGACATGGAAGGCTGAATGGCATCACAGTATCTTGCATATTTGTAGGAAGGAAATGTAAAATTACAAGGCTGGATTTCTGCTAAGCCAACATACAAAAATACTATATGAGCAATGGCTGATTTTTTTATTATATCTATACAGAAGGTTCTTTTACAGAAAAGCAGCACTTTAGAAGGTAATTTCCAGCTTTATGCTTGTAAAATCATTATTTCTGTATGGTAACATCCTCCAAGAATGCTTAATCAAGTGCTCTCTGTTTGTACAACGCCACCAACAGCAGCAGCTGAATTCTCTCTGTTGGTGACCTACAGTCCTACCCTTACTCAGGAAGACTGCAAGGACATGATACAGGAAATCACTGCCAGTTTAATAACCGTATGCTGATTTCTGTGCAACTCATTCAAGTCTACACAGTAGATTTAAAAAGCCAGTTTGGTTACAGTAATCACACTGCATATCATAGGAAAATTGGAAATTGTCACACTTGCTAATTTTAAGAGTCACAGCTACTAAATACTCCTGATAATTTTTAAGTTTGCAATGCTAACAGGGTTGTTTTCTCGTTTATTTTCTTTTTTTTTCTTAAACCAATGACTTACATCTATCATATGGAAATGTTAATGAAGAATGAAATACTAAGAATTTCAGGAAGTGGAGAAACTTCTAATTCTTTCAGAAGAAAGACAATAGAATTACCAGTATGTAGGTAAAAGATCCACAAGACTCACAGTAATGACAGTAACACAAAATACATGGATAATTCAGCTATTTATGAGACCAACAAAAAAAAAATTACAAGAACCCATTTAAAAAAAACAAACAACAAACCAACTAAACAAAAACCCAAAGAAAATGTCTGCTCTGACAGCAAGATTTAAAAAAAGTCTATCAAAATGTGCAAAATTTTTCTATATTTTCTGCACTGCCTGAACATAACAGATCTGCCAACTAGAAGTGAGTTGCCAAATTTTGTCCAGCAAACATCTTCAAGCTCGGCTGTACAAACAGATGAATATACTAAAATATCATTAATATATTCAAAATCTGCATAATACCAGCATAATGTTAGCAAGTTTGTATGAAAAAAACCCTAAAACCTAAATAACTTTTACTAAATTGAGAATTTATATGTATTCACAAGATAGTTGCACTACGATGTATATAAACAGGATCTGATATTCCAAGCTGGGAGACAGCTGTCAAACCAAGCTGAAACTAAATGCTGTTTCCTCTGTCAGAGCTTCTACCCCTCACCTTGGGATTCCTGCAATTGTTCCCCAACCTGCTTTAGTCTAAATGAGCTATGTTAGTGAGACAGAATATTTGAAACATTTGAATTAACCCAGTTGATTTAAAATGAAGGAAGCTGTGCCACGAGCACTGGGGACGAGGGAAGAGCAAGAATGAAGATTCCAGAAGAGTAATTTAATCAGTTAAAATATTGGATTAAGAAACAGGGAAAATACAACTTCAGATGGCTGACAACAGTCAACTGTTACCACCCACGACTATCCCCTGTGATTCAGCTCAGTATAGTTTCTGAAGTTAACATATTTGTTCATATCTTGTTTTAACATACTAATAACCTCTTTGTTTGCTTTTCTGACTAAAAGGCACACAAATAAAGAAATAAATCACTGCAAAGCATTCAACTTAAAAGCCAGTGAATATTGGAGGAAGAATTGACTGCCATAACCTTGTCAAACATTCCATCTCTACTCACAAATCCATCTTTACATCCTTCTGCAGATTCTGATTTGACAAAATGGTCTCTCTCATGTTTGATTATCACCTCACTAATCCTAATCCTAATCCTGCCTTTCATGATTCTTGCTTCCATTCCTCTTCCCCTTCTCAGGCACCAGCTGTTTCTTTGCCAAAACCTTTAGCTCAGCTGGGATATTTTTCCTCTCACCTTCAAAAACATCCTGTTATTAACCAATAAATTAATTTCTACCTGCTGCTTCTTTTCTCTGCCTCAGCCCATTCAGTCTGTCCTTGCAGACTGGCAATCACAAATCCTCCTCCTCTGGCTGGTTGTTCATTTTTCAAATTCTGTTCCTTATTCCCTCCTTCCTTCCCAACCTACTCTATTTATCCCTTTTCCTCCCTGTTCCTTTCGCATTCACCCCAGGTAGGAATTTTTCCCCCAGCAGCTTCCTGTTCCAGCTTCTGTTCCCTTCATTTCTCATCCTGCAGCACCTGTAAACGTAATCCTAAATGGAATAAGGTTGGACCATGCTCCAATTAAAAACCAAGCTTCCAAAATCCACTTGGCCAAGATTTCAATGATTCCTGCTCCCTCCCCTTCAGGAAAAACAGGGGAAAAAAAAAAAAAAAGGCATAACACTTTGAAGTTATACATTTCTTTTAAACTAGGATTTTGTTTTTAAATAAAATATATAGATTTTTAGAAGCTTGATATAGAAGCCCTAAAATTTGAAGTTCTTCACTTAGCAAACACACATAAATTAGAAATCAGTCATATATTTAAAAGCTTCTATGAGAACTCTTAGAATTATTATTTTCCAAGTTGTTATATGACTACTTTTTCATACCTTTCCCATAAAATGGTATAATACTGTAATTCTTAATGAGAAAACAAGTGGTTTTTTACAATTTAAATTGCCATGTATTCTCTAGAACATTTTTGCTGCTTCTTTTCTACATTCTTCATTCTTTGTATTTATTCTTCTTACAGAAGTTTTGTATCTTAAATCTAGAATGCAACTATAACCAATTTCACAGGATTCTAAGAATTGAAGAAGTTAGTTTCCTTTAAATACTGCCATTTATTCTATAGCTTCCTTTTCCAAAGATTTCTTCTGAATTTGTTAAAGCTCTCTTTATGACACTTAATGAAATTCTTCAATTTTTACCTCTACTATTTTGTTATAATATACCATCTTTATATATGAGCTAAAATAGTGTTTTCTATTACTGTCCATAAGATGGTTCACCTGAAAAAATTATTAAACCAAACTGACTCTTCAAAGCAAAAGAACCCAAACCCACAAAACACCCAAACCAAGAACCAGCATTCATGAACTGAACTGTACACAAAGAGCCAGAAGCAGCACATCATATTTTCATGGACTGAATTACTCTTCCTTACAGCAGCACTGAACAAGATGAATAAACTGCATTAGCAGCTACAACCTGTACACTACAGTTCCCTTCACAGGCAAGAATTCAACCTAAATTCCCCACTCTCTGTAGCCCTCTAATAGTGCACTCTTGGTACAGAATTAGCCAGATAGAACTGCAGGATTGTAGAGCTCCACATCTAAGTCTGACTTCTAACATTGAACTCGGGACACTCAGTCAAAGCTGGGTCTCCCACAGCCAGGGCTGCTGCATTAACACAAAAGGAAATTACTTCCTCCTCTTTCTCCCCAGCCCCTCTTCCCCCCATTTTGACCACAAGAAACCAACCATCTCCACAAACTCTGCACTGAGTTCAACACATTCCAACATGGCTTTGAGTAAGTTTATGTCAAAGTATTCAAGTGTTGAGGACAAGTTTTGCACTATTGCCTTCATTGCTGCAACACCACAGAGCTCAAACCAATCCTAAGCAACTATCTCAGCAGATCAGACTTGAGTTTGTAGCTGCTGCTCAAGAACAGTGCTGATTTACTGCTCCAAAATGTCAATAGCAAGTATTTTCTACACCCTGGGAAATTAAGGTACACATGAAGCTTTAAATAAGTAAATAATATCACAAGAATAATTAAAAAGTGAACCACAAACTACAACTGAGGCTTTGCCAGGCTTCTGGCAGTAGAATTTGAGCAAAATACTTGGTCCAAATGTAGCCCTGAATCAATTTCATTTAACACACAGATGTAGATTTTCCCTGAAGAGTTCTATTGAAGCAGTGATTGCAACTGACCAATTATTTTAGAAAGTACATTAAAAAAGGC
>WEIV01006064.1:5016-76383 GCA_013390005.1 Calyptomena viridis | reverse complement strand
AGAAGAGTTCAGTGTGATTAACAGGAAAAGACCAAGTCTTCAGAGTTCAGTGTCTCCTTATTGTGCTTATTAGTCTTGTGAAAAGATGCCTTTTGAAAACCAGCTTAATCCGTATGGGTAATCTGCTTAACAAAACTTTGGCGATGTATTTCTGGCCTGCAGTCATCTCTGGCATGAATGATACATCCTACATAACTGATTCTTGGTTACCAGGTACCTACAGACTGTAATTTACAAGAAACAGAAACAAGCATAATGCTTAATAAAATAACGTATCTTTTAAAATTAAATTATTATTACTTTGGTTCGGCAAGTTGAAACCAAACTAGTCATTGGTTTTTGGAACACTAGAATGTCGTAAACTTTAAAAAGAACTTGAGATCTAGATTTTTAAAATTGTCTGAAATTATACATCTATCTATATTTTAGGCTGAAAACAATTCCTTTGAAGACACTCAGGACTATTGCAGTCATTTAGAGAGGAGTTTGGAGAAGGGCAGATGTTCTCCATGACACCTCTGAGTCATTTTCTTTTAATAATTGTTATCATTGCTGGTGAGAACCAATTATAATATTTACCTTGGATGTCCTATAAATCTTTCCCAATAATATCACTATCCTCTGGTCATCGTTTGTCCAGACAAAGTCCCTGCCCAAATGAAATTGGTATTTTAGAAAACAAGAGTGAATGTGTGTTACGCTTGTGTGAAAACTTTGAGCAGTTACTGTGCAGGAAGTAAGTTTTACTCCTTTACTGTACAGGTCTGCCTGAGCACATAGATAAATGACACTGCATAGCACAACAAAAGCACTCTTACAAAATTTCAATAATATAACAGTTGTGTGGAGACAAGTTGAGGATTGTAAATTCAGGCAGATGTGAATTTTCATACTTGTAAGACAAAAATGTAAGGCATATTTATTGCTCTTGTGAATTGATTCTGGAGATATAACAATGACTAAATCCATAGTGTTGGCATAGATAACCAACCTTACAGCAGAAAAATATCCACCCAAAAGCCCATTTTAAAGTCAATTTAGAAATATCGCAAGGAGGTTATTAGCAAGAGAAGGGTATTTTTTTGCTGATATATGCGCCATTGGGAAAATTACTGCAATAATGAAGTGTTTGGGCCTAGAATCTGCACTTTAAATGTCTCTAAATAGATTTCTATATATATATGGTTTTCAAAACTGCAATTCTTCCTGCAGTTCCCTGTCTAAGCACCTTTGCTTATGCACGGTATTCTAGTTATGAACCAGCTGACCTTTTTGATAATTTCTCCTGAAAATTTTGATGCAGTAAAGGCAAGGAGAATAAGCAAACCTGTTCTTTCTAATATGAAATGTATGGGGTTTTTGTCTCATTCCAATGGTTGCCCTTCAATCAGTGATGCTTTTATTATGAGATGTGAAACAAAAGTCATGAGGTCTCTGACTTTTCAAGTATACAAAATATGCTTAATGCTTTGACAGATCAGTGGAAGTCTTGCTCTTAAATTCCGTGGAAGTAGGGTTCTGTTTCACCCTTGCTCATTATAACTCAATTTACATATCAACAGAGCAGGGTCCTAATAATTGTTACCTTGTATTAGGAATTGCAGAGAAAGAATTGTTTGGTTCCACACATTTCCTAGTACTTGGATATTTTTATCTTCCTGTAGCAGCATTGCTTTGAGGTGTGATGGCTTTGTGCTGTTTGGGTTTTTTGAAAAAAAAAATTGTCTGAATATGGAACTTAAATACTCAGTAACTACAGATAAACCAAAGATACCTTTAGGAAGTGAGCACATCAGCCCATCTGTATCCTGCTGCTCAGTCACTGAAATAATCTCTGAAACACAACTGACTAGGTATGTACAAGTTACTGTGTTTTCCTTATCTTTACCTTATTGGCATACAGGAAAATAAAATCTTTTGATTGGAAGATAAAAATGGAGAACATCAATGACAAAAAAAAAAGGCTATACAAATTTTTTCCCTTCTGAAAATAGAACAGGAAAATTGTTTTTTGCCTGAATACATAAACTGAAGAAAACATTTTAAGTGCACATAGCAAATACATGCCTGAACTTTTAATATTCCTGCTAGAAACAGACTATTATATTGTTTCTTAAACAAAAGTCTATAATCAAACAAAGAAATTGACTGGAATTAAAATTGTGCTATCATATTTTAAGGCTAGAGCCAGGCCGGGTATCACCCCTTCTCTGTCATGGGCTGACTTTACTGAGGTACGTTGTAGACTCTTTCATTTTAAGAGGTTAAATTTTATCATAAAAGTCAATTCATTTTATAATGACACCTACTTCTCTTATACTTTTATGATATATATTCAGTTTGAAGGAGAAAATGACAAACAGATGTTAGGTGACCATATCCTCTGTTTTCTTACCAAAGCCTCATAACTGTCCCATTCTGCCCTCTAAGTGATGAAGTCAGATATAGAAATAACAGTAATATGTTCAGAAACACAAGTATCTCTGTTATTATAGAGCCTATGTAGAAAATATAAGCTGTGTTATTTTTGGCAATAACAGCCAGATGCACTCTTTTATCTCATTACAGATGGTAGAGATATATGAGCATTGTGCCAGAACCTGCCCTTAATGTCCAAGTTTTTTCTGTTTCTAGTTTACATTGTGTCTTTTCCCATTGCCCCATATATTGTGTTCATGTTATCTTTACATCTTTGCAAAGAGAGTACAAATAGGTTGTAGCACATTAGTGTATCTGATCAGTAATGTTAAATATATGCTCAAATATAATGACTACAGAGTAGAAATATAACAGAAAATCAGTGGTTTTGGTTTTGTGGAAGTTTGATTTAGGCTTCAAATTTATTGCAATGAGCCATGAAGGTGAGAAATCAATAAGAACACAATGCTAACTCCAGTTAGAAGATCAGGGTGCAGCAAAAGCACAAGTTTTTTCCGGTTTCCTATGACAGCTCTGTCAGCTCCTCCCTCACTTCTGTGCAATATCAGGCAGACAATATATCTATGGTACCTGTAAGGCAAAAAACCTTTAAAACACTGCATAAATAAGTATAATGGTGTCATACAAGAAAATTCTCCACTTTCTCCATCTGCTAAAAAAAAAATGATATTGTCATGAGTTATAATTTCCTGGAAGTGGGTCTGTAATCTACATACAGAATTCTGGTATACCTATCAATGCAGTCCACTTGAAAAGGTTAATTAGAAGTATTGTTTTCTGTCTTAGTGTGTCTCCTCCTATCCTGATAATTTATCCTGATGTTACATTTTGTGGGAAAAAAGAAGATAACATACAATAAAATTGTTGAAGATAACATATAATAAAATAATAAAACACTAAGTACTGTCATCTGAAAACTCTGAAACCTCCTAGTTTTTATAATATAGTAGATGTACCATGTTCTTGAAGTGCTGCTCTCACCTACAATGGGTGTTTGGCTGATTTCACAACAGTTCACCATTCAGGAAAACATGAACAGCAAAACACTCCTTCACCTCAAATCAGACCATTCCAGTGACAGAAAGGACTTAGAGAAAAGAGACATATCTAAATTCCTTGTTAGACAGATTTGTACAGGTATCTTGAAACTAGAGAAGAGGGTTAGAGTTATGTATGGGGAATAACCCACACAATTTTCTTATACTCGAATATCCTGAATGGCTAAAGGATTTGCAGTCCAGTCAGAGTGATGCCAAAGAATAGTACCAGTAAGAAGTGGAAGCAGTTGGAAAAATGAACAGGAGGATGATCAGAAGTATCCTTTGAGATACATGATGACCCATCTTCCCTGCAAACATTTGGACAATTTTTTCAATGAAATAACCCATCCCTTTCCTTAAAATCGCTTGGAGCAATTTAATAATTCACCTGCATATTACATAGCTTCACAAATAACTCATGGAAGAGGTGCAAGGATCACGGGTGGAACCTGCTATACTTCAAAGGGTCAATCACTGAGCAGTATTATGGGTATGAATAGATCTTAGATATAAGATAACCATACTGACATATTGTCAAAGAAAAGGTTTTGGAAAAACATATCTTCTGTTGCTTACCTCAAGAGTTTAATGGAATAACATATCACTTCTCTGTCACAGGGTAAGGCATTTTCAAAACAAATGCCAGAAAACTCCAGACCCACTTAAAGGTATTCAGGTTTTACATCTGACTGACATGCAATCAAATGCAACGTTCATCTGACAGTTCTGATATTATCAGTTACTTTTCTATCTTTTAGTGAATCTCACCCCTGTTTTTCTGGCTTCCTCTCTCCTGCACAAAATGTGCAGCTGCTTTCAAGAGCATTGAATTAACATATGCAACTATAATGAATGATGATAATGGTGATGAGATGAATGAGGTGCTTTGATCTTTTCATGCAAACATTTATATAAGCAAATTCTACATTTAACTTTGTTCCCCAAAGTTTTAACACTGGTGTTTGCCAAAAAGCATTTTTAAAAGTGGATAAAGCACTAAAAAGGATAAAGCTCTTTGAAAAATATTTAGCTGGATGTCTATGTAGAGGGAGGTGGTTAAAATTTTAAAAAAGCAGAGGAAAGATTACATTTCCAATTTTGAAAAATTTCCCGTATAGACAAAAAAAAAAACAAAACCCAAACAACAACCAAACCACAGTAGTAAGAGTATTACATTTTCAAAGGGAAAAGTTCAGTTTTCTCTTGGAATAGCTTCATATGTTCTCTAGTGAAATGTATGAATTATTTAACAAAAATACTCATTTCAATTTATAAAACCATAAGTATTCCTATTGTCTTAAATTCTTGATAACTTTTTAGATAACACTTAGAATATATACTTGAAGCCATAAAGTACTTAAAATATTGATTTCTTTTTCTGAGAAAGTGATTTCCTACCAGCGTCAACTTGACAGTAGGCAGAAAGTTTTCTATTCTGCAGTCTCTTCTCACAATTCTTTTCCGCCTTTGCCCTTCTCTGTAGTAGGTGAGTGCTAACAGGACCATGTAATCAGTCCTTTGAGCTCATCTGAATTATCTTCTAAAATTCACTGCACTTCAGAGCTTACCTATATTTTGCAACACTGTCTGCATTGCAGAACTGACAAGTCTTTTACAGAAAGATAGTAACTGTACGGTTTTGCTCTGAATAAGGAGCAGAGCAGAGACATGTTAGCCCTAGAGCACTGCAGGGAATTACCTGTGATTCAGAAAAGCCTAGGTCTGGTTTTCCTCTTTCTGGTCTAGAAGGGGATAATTTTCACAAGCTTATTTTTCAGAAAATATTTTATTTTCTTTCCTTTATTGAATTTTAACTGCACCAACTGGCAAAACAGAGAAGCAAATTTCTGCTCTTCTAGTCTTTGCTGACTGCACTCCACAAGTCTTACTTTTTAAAATTTATTTACTTTTATTTTTATTATGCTTCTTTCTGAGTAAGTACATAATTACCCATGTAATGAATAGGAGTTCTACTGCCATCAGTCCTGGCCACTTTTCAGACATCTCCTAAGGGCACAGTAGCAGGCAATTCCCAAATGTTGGCAGTCAAGCAGGCACGGCAGAAGGCTGACTTGGCTGAACAGGAATCTTCTCTTGGAGATGAGGCAAAAAAGGAAGGTGTATGCTCTGTGGAAGCAAGGTCAAGTGACACAGGAAGAATTCAAAGATGCTGCTTGCTGCTGTATGGAGAAAATTCATGCAGCCGAAGGTCAGCTGGAGTTGAAGCTGGCCAGAAATGTGAAGGACAATAAAAAGAGTTTATTCAAATACATTAATGGCAATAGGCAGTATAGAAATATCATCAGCCTGTTATAAGATGAGGATGGGCATCTTGCAAACAGGGACAGAGACAAGGCAGAGGTGTTTAATGGTTACTTTGCCTCTGTCTTCAACATGGATGATGGACCAAGGGAGTCTCAGTGCCCTAAGCTGAAGGACCATGACTGTGAGAATGACCAACTTCCAGCCGACCCAGTCAAAATTGTGTGGGATCTGCTGCTTCATCTGTATCCCTACAAATCTATGGAGCCTGATGGGATTCACCCAAGAATCCTTAAGGAGCTGGTTGATGTCATTGCGAAACCTCTCTCAATGATTTTTGAGTGGTCTTGGGAATCCAGAGAGGTCCCAGCTGGCTGGAAGCTGGCCAGTGTTGTCCAGGAAAATGCCGGATTCTGCACCTGGAATGGGATAATCCTGGATGTACATACAGATTGGGGAATGAGATGCTGGAAAGCAGTGCCACAGAAGGGAACCTGGGAGTCCTGGTTGATTGCAGGTTGAATCTGAGTCAGCAGTGCCCTAGCGGTCAGGAGGGACAACCATGTCCTGGAGGGCATCAGTCAAAGCATCACCAGCTGGTCAAGGGAGGGGATTGTCCCTCTCTGCTCTGAACTGGTGCGACCTCACCTTGAATATTGTGTGCAGCTTTGGGCATCACAATATAAGAAAGATATTAAGAGAGTGTCCAAAGGAGAGCAATGAAGATGGTGAAGGGCCTTGAGAAGCCTGTTCTGTTCAGCCTGGAGAAGAGGAGACTGAGGGGAGACCTCATTGCAGTCTGCAACTTCTTTGTGAGGGGAAGAGGAGGGGCAGGCACTGATCTCTTCTCTCTGGTGACCAGTGACAGGACCCAAGGGAATGGCCTGAAATTGTGTCAGGGGAGGTTTTTGGGTGTTAGGAAAAGGTTCTCCACTGGAGGGTGCTTGGGCACTGGAACAGACTCCCCAGGGAAGTGGTCACAGCACCAAGCCTGAGAGAGTTCAAGAAGCGTTTGGATGACACTTCCAGGCACATAGTGTGACTCTTGGGGATGGTCCTGTGCAGGGCCATCAAAGATCCTTGTGGGTCCCTTCCAGCTCATCATATTCTGTGATTCTGTGAGTTTATGTCCTGGTCATGTATGCAGAGATACCAAGCAACAGAAGCAACTACTCTTTCTCAGATATTATATGACTTCTTTCTTAATTTCTCTAGTTTCCATTTTATAGTTCCCCATAAAGTCCTTGTGACGGAAAGCAGAAATACAACATATAAATCAGTGTGCTCCTGCCCTGGAACTTGTGCTCAGCCTGAGAGAAGTCCTTTTAGTCCTTCAGCATTGTTTGTTTTTATTGATGCTTTTTTCGCATAGGCATTGCAGATAAAGAAGGGCATGGGAAATTACTTCTTTTTAAACTCCAGCAGAACAAAACAGCTCCATTCTCTTCAATAAACAATGCAGCCCAATGATGCAGAATTGCTGCTACATCTTATTCCCTTTTCCCAGAAATGCTTTTGTTTTAAATTCTAGCAGTGGTCCTATGAAAAATACCCACACACATTTCCCATGCAAAACTCTAGAACCCAGATCTGACTCCTGGCAGCTCCCTTTGGGTCCCCACTGTGTCCACATTCCTGGATGCATTGAGGGGCAGTGTTTTGGTATAAGAACAGGGAAAGTGAAGGTCAGAGCAGGCAGATGGATGCATATGCCTGAGGCAGCAGTGAGTCTAGAAGCTCATTTGCCCTTTTTGTGGGTGAGTGGGCAGCGTCCCACACTGCCAGGCACTTCTAATGGAAGGAAAGGTGGTGTGGTTTTGGACCAAGCGGCACATCCTTAACAATTTAGACCTGAACCTGCAGATGGAAATGTCTAAAATTCTTTAGGAACCCAGTGGAGAGAGGGAAAAAGTGTTAGCTTTACATGGATTGCTCTCCCTCTACAGAGAATAAGTGGTGTAACTCTTACGCTGATATGTTGGTCCTATGGGCAACTTAAGCACCATCTTTAGGGGTTGTGTTATCCCTTGCGGGGTGAGGAATATAAAGCTGGATATATTTGCACCAAGATTTGGTATCTAAATTCAGTAACTGGAAAAACTATATGAAAACTATATGTAGTTATGAAACATTTAGCTGCAATATGAGCATAAAATTGCACAAGGAGAATCTCAATATTCATCTCCATAGGTCCATCAAACCCACTGGTGGGTAGCAGCAGGACTTGCTTTCCAGAACACAGACTCAGGATAGCCGCCAAAACAGAAGACTTAAGTCCAGTTGAAGGGTTTGTATCCTGTCAGAATTAATAGTGATCTCGGAGTATATTTTTTTTAATAGCTTCTTTTAATCCTTTAATTTTGTGATATGATAAAAGACTTTGGAACAATTTTGTTCCCACACTGAAATGTTCTCATATCTGAGATTATCTGGTGTAGTGGAATGTGGGAATGTGCAAGTATGCTGCATACACTATTTTATTGAAACCAGTGATTTTTGATGATTATTAATCTGTATTATTTACTTATTAAAGAATTTTCAGTGCTTCTTAGTTTTATGAAGATTTTTAGATAATTTGCAGGACAGTTAAATCACAGATCACTAATATAAATTAAAACTAATTTACTTAAATCAGCTCATATCAGGATGTTTTTTGTGGTGGAAGGTAAGGCTGGTAACCTTCTTTTAATGTCAGAACAGTAATTATTACTTGCCAGTTGTGTCAGCACCTAGTGCTTTTTATTGTTCTTTTTTTCTCTCCTAAACCCTTTTTTGATCTTATTTATCAGATACATTTGCAAAGTAACATGGCAGCTAAAGGAGCATTTCAACCTTGAGCTGCATAAAGCAGAGATATTTATGCCTCTCCTGGAGCAGGAAGATAATAGACCCTATCTGTATAGTGACAATGAAGGTAGAATATTGCACTGAGAGTTTTAGGCACCTTCTTTCTTGAAAAATGTAGACAAACTAGATGAAGTTCTGAGAAGAGTAATGGATAATAATCATGGAGACGGAGGGATTGCTATATAGGAAAAGATTAAAAGAGACTCAGAACTCAGCTGTGACAAACAATAAAGAACTTCAGAAGATAATTTCTCCAAACCTTATGTAGAAATATAAACCCACGCATATACGACTACCATAATACTCAGGGTATTTTCCATTTAGTATACCAATAGCAAAATAAAATGCATTTTTCTTCAGGCTGGAAGCTGGACAGCAGGCCATTCAGGAACTACTATGGGCATCAGAATAAACTCCAGCAGGAGGACAAGATTTCTTTCCTCCATCACACCATGTTAGTTAACCTGCAAAGAACCATTACAGTGGTTCAGTAAATATTCATTCTCCAAATAACCTAGAGCTTCATATAAACTCCACTCATCCAAGCTATGATACAGATCACAGAATCACAGAATATGCTGGTGACCCACAAAGATCATCAAGTCCAACTCCTGGCCCTGCACAGGACCATCCTCAAGAGTCACACCATGTGTCTGAGAGTATTGTCCAAACACTTCTTGAACTCTGTCAGGTTTGGTGCTGTGACCATTTCCCTGAGGAGCCTGTTTCAGTGCTCAGCCATCCTCTGGGTGAAGAACCTTTATTGATGTAGCCATAGCATTAATATTTCACTTAGTAATTCATTATCCCAGTTCTCAGTAGCAGTTTAGATCTCATAAATGGATAAGACATCATACTGGCTTCTTAAATAAACATGCTGCTTCTGCCCTAACAGCAAGTTTAAATCAACCTGTATTTAATCAACCTGTAATTAAATTCTAAGATAAGCCTAGCAAAGGTCTGTGGTTTCACACAACGGCTCAGGTGAATGTTTAAATTTTCTTTCTTATCTCTTTTGAAGAGATAGTCCTTTCTTGCTGCCTTTGCAGCCATAGACAAATTGACATCGGCTCTGAACAGACTCAGGCTTCTCAGGCAGGACAGCTATGTCAGAATTCAGCAAGATCTGAATTTGAAGTAAAATATATCCAAAATGAACTACAACTGTATACAGTTTTATGCTTCATTAGGTGTGTTTTTCCCTAACCTGTTTAAACACATTTCCAATTTCCTCTTAAATATGAGACAAATTGGAAGATGCAATGCTACCTTGCATTGAGTGTCCAGCTCACAACTTTAAGCTAAAGAGCCCTGAGTTTAGGGGAAAGGATAGTGAAAAGATTATTTTTTCTGAGTATCAGTCTCAACATCTGAGAGGCCTGGAGTCCATAACTGTTACAAGTCCTTCATCTGCAGATTTATGCTTTGCAACATGAATCAGAATAGTTAATTGAATTTCATGAAAGAACACTGATTTTCAATTGGTTTCTACTGAACTCAAATATGTAAAATGACAAATGAGTTGGGGAAGTGACTCATGAGAATTATCTAGTGGGAACAAAACTGTTCACTGCACCTTTAAAACACAAATGATGGTGACACATGCCGCAGATTCTGTGATGCAGATAAGCAGGTAGGGGAGACTCAAATGGCACAGCAAATCACTTACATCCTAAGTTGGGCACTGAATGCAGGGTTCCAGTGGTGAAAATGGAATTATGTGTCAAAGTCAGTGTCCTGTGCTCTGTGCTGTAACTAAATTGTCACATGGGGAAATCTGATTAAATCTGTACTGTCAAAATAGTAGCTGAAGGTGGGTATTCGAAATGAAAAATACAGACTGTTGGTTGCAGGTTTATTTGTTTCTAAAAGATTGGAAAAAATGCTGTAAAGGAAACAGAGCACTGAAATTTTAGATTTCCACTGGGGACTCTATTATTTGGCAGTTGATATGTTGCTCATATGCTAGAAATAATTATGTATTCAGGCCCCTCAGTTAAATTGGCACATTAAGATTTCTGACTTAGTGTCACAAATGTAAAGCAGAAATCCTGCAAGCCAGTGGCAGGTCTGGCCTTCTTTGGTGTTCTGCCCAAATCAATCTCTGCAAGTGCAGTCCCAGGACCGGATCTGTTGCCAGTGTCCCTTAGCATAGCTCCTCTGTAGTCACCTGTGAAAGACCTGGCCCTGAAGAGATACTTATATTTTCTCACCATTTAGGTCAAATGTAATCCTGCATGTGTTCAAAGACGTGGGGGAGGACACTGGTTGCTGTGCTAGTGTGGGAATGTGTGTCGCTCTCCAGTTGTGGTCTCCTCAGATGCAATGTGCCTTGCAGGCGCTCTTGGAGAAGAGTTGGCACTCATGCACTGAGTAGGACAGCTTGAACAGTGGCCTCTGGGCAGGCTGAAAAACTGTCTCACTGATCTTGGCATGTGTACCTGGCACTCGGTTGGAGACAGAGTTAATCACATCAAACACACAGCAGGGAGATAATGCAGAGATGTGCTCCTATTGGAATGAGGGAGTGGGAAACAATGAAGCTTTTCCATTATATATTCATCCCCCAGCAGATGCAGGCAAGATTACACTGAATGGCTTCTGGCAGAAGAACTCTTTCATGTCTTGAAACAACAAGCAGCTACAGATGAACCACCCTGCACAGCAGTACCTTTGAGAGCCCTGTTGCAGGTGCAGCCAAGTCCCAGTATCAACAGCCTGATGCCTTCTCCTCTTGCCCTGGCCTCACAAAGCTGTGGAGGCAGACCTTCCTCCTGGCAGCCATCAGGTGAGAAACAGGGTCTATGATGCCAAGCTGGGAGATGCAAGGCATGTAAATATGTCCAATGCATTTTGTATCATCAGACAGGCATATTTTTGTGCTCACAGTCAAGGAAACGGAGCTCAGTTTGAGGAAGAGGTAGTCAAGAGCAAGTCATTTAGGGGCAGAAGGTAGGAAAAAAATTGCTCTACTGCAGAAAACATGGCTGAAATGCTGCACGCATTCCTAATCACTCATATCATGTAAAAATGTTCTTGAGAAGAAAAAGAGTAAAGAAGGTCTGTGATAAGATGAAAAAGGAATAATGAATCTGTCTCATACAGGGCAACTGAAAAGCTTAGTCTTCTTTAGCCTGAAGGCTGAGAAGAGATATGGTATCTTTTTATAAGTGCATCACTGGAGAAAACATCAAGGTAGGAGAAGGGCTAAGAATCTGTAAACTGACTGGGAACTTAAATCTAACCAACAAAGCAGTAAGGTTCCTGCTGTGGGAATAATAGGGTAAAAAAACTCTTTGCTTTCTCAGAAATGAAGGCCAATAAATATACAATATTATGCCTTCTTTATTATACCTCTCTTCTTGAATACAAGGGAGGCTGTGTAGCTTCCAGTTCGTTGTTAAGGATCACTGAGAAAAGGTGAGAGAAACATATGCATGTTTTAGAACACCATACTATTTTCTGTGAGATATCAAATAACCTAAAACTTCTGAAAAATCTCTAGAGCTGGCACAGCTAATGACATTTCAACTTTACATAGGTGACATGTACCTCTGATAATAACCGTAGAAGTTTTGCCTGTATGACAAGCATAGAATCAGCTCTGTCCTATTCTGTAATTGGGGCAATTGTTTAATTCTTTCTTTGGTTGTAAAAATGACTGCTGGTTGCAGAGATTAACTTAACAAGCCACCTGCCACAGTGCAGATTTCCAAGTTGAATAGAAAAATGAGCACACTGGAGGTTAGGAATCACAGAATAATATTTCCCTGCTCTCTGTATTTGCAGCTATAATTTCACTTGAGGAATTGTGCTCTGATATAAAGATGCTATTTTCATTCCAAGATTTGGCAATTTATGAAATATATCATTACAATAGACAGGAGATAATTGTTTTCTTTTTAGTTAATGTAAGGAGTGTAATTGATGGAAGCTGAGTTACAACAGTGAGTTGGACTTCAGCTGTTTACAGGTGAATTCAGAGTCTTAGGTTTTAAATGAGCAGTTTTGTGGCTAACACCACTTTGAGCACTGAGGGTTAAGGTGCAGTTTCAGTACACTTCAAAATAACTATTGAAGTGTGATAGTTTACAGCCCCATGCTATTTTGGCATTCAGGGCAGGCACTTCATACTCGCAAGTTAAGGAATTTCTGTATAAAACTTCTATTAGTGCCTACTCGTCATACAAATCCTGCTAATACCTCTTGATCCACCTGTGTATTTCTGAAGAAGGCTGGGCTATGCTGCCAGATTAGCATGTAGCTGTCTTGTGTCCTCAAACTACATCAAATCCTCTAGTTTTCACACCTTTCAGTTCCATAAGGACTGCATCTTGGTAAACCAAAGGATTCGAACTCATTTGAATACATGTATTTTCCCTCTAATTTCCTTCTATTCACTCACTCTGATCATTACACCAGGATCTCAGACTAAGTTTCATACACAAAAGTGTATCGTTCGTATACATTTTGATTTATTACATTGCTTTTAGATTTAAAGATCAACATTTTCCTTATTTTAATAAAGAAGGAGATTCCATGCTTTATTTCTTCATTTTATATACTTCTTCAATATCAGTCTTGGTGTTTTCTTCATCACTTCAAGGTCCTTTCCTTTCACTGACAGATTTTTCACTCAGATATCTCTTAATATTCAGAAAATTATAATTCCATTTATTCTCAGGAGATGCAAAATCTCTTTTTCATCATGTTGGTGACCAAGATGCTACATTTCCATTGTTCTCTTCATTCTGTCTCTGTAAGTGGCATTTGTCAGCAATTTGCTGGCATATGCTTAGGTGGCCAGTCTCACTAAAAGGCTTTTCTTGTCAATCTCAGAACTTCCAAGGAAATCCCATCATGTAGGGCAAGATTTAAAACAGTAGAAAGAGAGGAAAGGGTGTGGTTTTTTTTCTCATGCATACTACAGATTCCATGGGGAGGCAGCTCACCACCTGTGGAACAAACACTTGAGATCCACTTCCACCTGACAAAATGGTAAATTATGGCTCTGCTAATGCCATTGGTGCCCTTTAACACAGGTGCTGCAGCTGTAACCTACAATTATTTCCCTTTCTTTTCTTGTCCCAGTAATACAGATGCACTTTTGGAGAGATGGATCTCAATCATCACTGGAGGAGGAAGGAGGATATTTTCTCACAGGCTTTATTATCTGGGTTGCCAAAGGTATGGCACAGTAGTGAGAAGTAAAACTGATCTATCTTACCAGCACTTTATTAATAGATTTCCTACAGCATCTTGATGCAGAGGGAATAGTATTCTTCATATGTTAATAGAGTTGGAGATACTAAGAGCTCAGCATTCATCATTTAAAATGTCACTTGAGATCCAAAATACAGGAGGACATTGTGGTTATTGCAAGTAGTGGGGTGTTCACTAAAGTATTTTAATAGTGCCTATTATAACAGAGGAAAAGCAGCGAGCCCCTTTTTTCATTTGTAAAAGCAAGTGGAGTGCCTGATAGTTTCCACAGTAGACCCAGCTGTTGGGAAAAAAAAACATCTAGTGAAAAATGCTCATGCTGAAATAGACAAAGTCCAAAATCTTGTGCCCTATATTCTGGTGCTGCAACTGCTTTTAATGAGAATCTCTGAGGCATGAAAATGTGTCAGGAGACTTCAATCTTGCACTTAAAAAGACAGCTAAAAAAAAGGCTCCCTCAAAAAAATTCTGAAATTAATTTTAACTCTCAAAGAAGTTAGTCCTTACATTTTTTGGTACAGGATTTGCAATAGATCAAATATTTTCATTTTAAAAATGTAATCAGCTAAATCATGAATAGACTTTATTTATAAGAAAAGCAAAAGTACAACAAATTATCTGTCTCCTAACTTGCCAGGTTAATATCTTCAATAAGTCAGAAGTCCTTATGTGAATCCAGAAAAGCAGAGAAGCATATATTTCTGTTAGCATTCTGCCCACATTTTTTCATGGGAGTACCTGCAAGGTACTACCTCCTGTAGTTTCATATATCTTTTACCAAGGCCTTGGAAATAGATTAGGAGGAAGATGTTTTCTGCCATTCCATTTATGTATATAATGATTTTTGTCATTTTAGCACAATCCTTATATTTACCATTGTGTAAAATGTTTAAAGTACTCTGTCAAGCTTTCGCTTTTTGTGACGGTTGACACCTGGTCTGTTGGCTTATGTGGAGATGGTTTGGATATGAATTTGACCAACCTGGGTCCTTAAGAGACACCAGGAGCCGCAGTATGACCTTAACACCATGAGTCAGCAAAAACTACCTACATGTCTTGGATCCTGCTGTCTACGTGCCTTTCTCACTTACAGACAATGGAAGAAAGTTTTGATTTATTGTCCAATAAATACATGTTTATGTTTCATGGCACCAATCTAGACTTGCCACGGGTCAAGCAACCAATTATGTGGGGACATGTCTTGCAAAGTACCAATAGTAACTGTAGAATAAGTGTACAAAAGTAGTTAATAAAACACCCAAGGGGTTCGCCCTGAGGAGCTCTATGAAACCTTGTTGCCTCATCATTTCGTCACTCGGACCCCAGACGCAACAGGTTTTTGCTGAAGTATGGTCAAAGCATGGAGCAAGGGACCACGAGCCAGAAGATGTACAGAGTAATTTGGAGAACAAAGATGGCAGGTTCAGCCTTATATTTACTGTGAATTCTTGATATTTTTTTCAGATCTATAGATGACACATCTAGTATCTCTATAAGTAGGTTGTTATGGATCAACAGCAAGTTACATCTTTTTGACAATTTGCATAATATGTGCATCTAGGTTCTCTTAACTGAAAAAAAATAGCATTTTCAGTGGGCATCAGGGACCTTCTTACAGCTTTTGATTGAGACTGACTGCCCTGTTCCTTAGTTGTTTATAGAGAGCAGAAGCTATTGCAAATTATGTGTCTCACAAATTATGTTGGGCACCTCTATGTTTTTTACTTAGTAAACCTACAAGATAATCAGACAGCTCTATTTAAAAAAAATCAAGAAATTTTATTAGGAGAAGGCTGGCTGAATACTGGAGGGTTGCAAACATTTTGAGTTTAGAACAGAAACTAGAAATAGTTTTGAAAACAGACCTCTGAAACTCAATCTCCAAAGCACCAAGGAAATTTTAATGAGGACTGAAAACCCCTACTCCTAACTATTTTAAATGCAATTATTCCAGACAAAGAAGAGATCCTGTTTTTACAGCTATTTAAAATATGACAGTTGCAGACAGTATTAACCTGCAGCCAATTTTAATTGTAGTGTCTTCTCTGATGTATATATTGACAGTTGCAGAATACTTATAGAAATGACAACATTCAAGAACTCTTGAACAAGCTGATATGCAGAGTAATCAAAATGACTGACTTGACATTAGATCCAAGATATATCTGTTCTTCTTAACTGGTTCTATTCATCTTGAATTGATGTATTTTAATATCAGATACTTTAGTTATAAGCTTCATTTTAGCACTAGTCGCCATTTAAGTGATCTCCTCTACTTTAGAATACTTAAAGATATACGCAGGTTTAAAGAAAGTTTTGATTGTGTTGAACTTTAGTTTAAGTAAATTTCAGAAGTAAAACCAAAGCTCCCCTCAAAAAAATGAAAAAAAGATACAGAAGAAAGAGAAAGAAAAGAGGTGGGGTTTAGCTAAAATAATAGATACAATTCCTATGTGACAATATTGCTTTTTCCTTCCTTTCTTATAAAATCTGCTGAGTTGAACCATGGAAGTACATAGTTAAGAATATCATCCTTGTGCCAGTACTAAAACATACATCAGGCTTGTTTAAGCCAAATGGAAGCAAGAAATTTTACAAGCAAAATGCAAAATCTTTGACAATAGGATAGGAGATCTGCTTAACTCGGTCCTTGTTTTCTAGTGGGCAAAATGTGTGGTTAAAATAGAGAAGAATGGCTGAGGATGCAGTTATTCTAAGGTATGGAAACATCTCTCTAGGATTATGGATGTTATTTATTGGACAATCAACAAATTGAATTAAAATAAAATAGTGTTAATTCACGAAGTAAAACAGTTTCATTGAGTTATTGGACCAAGGAGTGAAAGAATTACCCCATATAATAGGAATACCTACAGGAATTTCATGTACCTTGTAGATTACGAAATGAAATCTTTACTGTAAATCAGACGAAATAGAAACTTGAACTTTTGTTTCTAATATTTACTATAATATACAGTTGGATCTGGAGAGCAGGAAGCAAAATCTGTCTCATATTTTTTCACAAGAAAGGATAAACCTGGATTTCAGAGTACCTTGTAATCCTCCTCATCATCTTTCCCTAACTGGTAGTGTTTTTCAGCTAATTCTTTTATAGTAATTGGCAAATGGCCAATTGTAATTGAACAGTCCTGAATTTTATTAATAATGCAGTCACTATTTTATTCACATATCCCTGGGTGTCCCTACACCCATATGCTCCCTTTCCCCTGCTCATGACTAGCTTATCACTTCAGACAAAATGAACAAAGCATCAATAGCAAATTAATTAAGTTATTTACTTTTACTATTATTTACATGAAATGTGAAAGGACTCCAAATTTCATTAAGGAGAATAAGCAATTACATGGTATTCTGCTTGGATACCTTCAACAGGCTTAAAGAAAAGCACAAAGAACTATTCTTTTGATAACTCTAATGATTCAAAGTCTACTGAAACAAATGCAGATTTGTGATTTTCTAACAAATATATTTATTCCATGATGAACAATCTAATATGAAAATCTGATTATAGGGCTCTCTCTGTTCATTGCCAATTGTGCAGCCCTTGAAATAGTAGCACAATGATGAAATAAACTCCTTCCATTGGAGAAAAATTCTGCCTTTGTGCATCTTTGATCGTAATTCAAATGTGATATTTGTATTTATATTACTGCTGTAGAAGGGCTGGAGCCAAGATGGGTGAATATTGTGGAAGAATATTCACAAAAAATTCATTCTTACGAGGAGAGTTCATGCTCTTATAGAATTAATACACTATCACAGATAGCTCAGAAATTATGAGAAAAGTCACACAGAACTGAGGATATAAATCACCCATTCTTATAGTGGGAGGACTGTTCTTTAGCACAGAGACTAAAATTAAAATTCACAGAATATGACATGGTATTAATAGAAGGCAATTTTTTCCATGGTGTCTTGAAAGAACAATAATTAGCAATAATCACACATTATATATTTGGTAAAAAAAGTTTCAAATAAACAAAATGGTACTTGAAATGGTCTTCTAAATGCAACAAAAATATAAATTTTTAAATGACAACAAATATATCTGAACCTCGCGTTAACAAATATATTTGTCTGCTTGTCTTTCTACTACTGACCTCTTACACTGAATAGCTATAGAGCACTAATAGGAACCAAATTTTTGTTGGCAGCGTTCAGAAAAGTTTCAGTTCCACAGTGCATGTGCAGTGTAAATTGAACCATGCAGATTAATATAAACCAACTTAAGTGTTTACAAACAATGAGTATGTGCCAAATGATGCAATAATCTGTTTTAATTATATGAAAGAAAGGAAGTAATGAAAAATACTGCTTTCATTATGTCTTTTGACAATGACTAATGCATTATTTCCTTTCATGCAGTTTGAATAACATTTTTTCTTTAACTTATACTGTGGGCACCCTTTAGCTTTCTGCATATGAGCAAAAAGCTACTTGCGTAGTGTGGGAATAGATAGAAAATAATGTCTTGCTTAGTATATCTGATTTGTTTGTTTGCATGTACTTTTTCCACAAGGATGGACAGAATTGTCCATGAAACTTGGAATCTATTATTTGTTCTGCCATAGGAAGTAGGAGATATAGGGCTAACTCTACACAAGAACTTGGCTCTCTCCTACCTGAACTTTATCACCAGAGAATCTACACTCAAGGAAGAATGTCTCACACCTATGACCCTCAGTCCAGAGTTGAATGAAAGCTTAGCAAAGGTTTTTGGGAAACCCATTTCCAGTACAAGAACCTCCAGGGCCAGCTGCACTGCATGTGCAGATCCCAGTCCCTTCGGACCTTTGACCTTCCTATCTCTGTTCACTTTTTTGTACATCTGGAGGTCTTCCCACCAACACAGCTCTGAGGAGTGTGGATCACTTCTGTAGAGACTGTGAAGTGTCTGATATTGCCAGGTACAGGTTTTGTGTCTGTCATGCACTAAACAAAGGCATATCTTGTGTGGATTGCTCACAATGAGCAGCACTATCAAACTGCACCACCACTGGAGTTGTTACAAATGCTGTATATAACAACTGCCCAGCCCCAGAATCCCGCTGCAATAACTGCATCCAGCAGCAGGGAGTGAGCAGGGGGCAGCACTAGTTTACTCACTCATAATCTGTGCCAGAGACCAAGTTAACAATTCAACAGTGTGGGCTGGCACTCAAACCTGAGTTCCATCTCTCTGATTAGTTTACTACCACAGACAAAGATGTAGTGTTTAACAGCCCACAAGTAGATTTGTCTTCCTGGTATTTGTCTGAATGCACTTCAAACATATGTAAATTTGTAGCTTCTAGAATTGTTGCAAGTTTTACAGCAAATTTCAGTGAGAAAAAAATCAAACAAATGCCAAGTGTCTTCAAATCCCACCATTTATCTTCTTCAAGAGTTAAAGATCTCAAGCTTTGTACTTCAGATTGTTTAGAAAGCCTTTTATTATACATGTGAGAAAAAAACAATACCTGATAGTGCTGTATCAGTTAATAACTCAATACTCATATATATAGTAAACTGAATTAAAAAAAATAAGCTCAACCATTACTATGTAAAGGCTATGTAAACATGTATAGACTTTTACTAATTATAGGAGACATCTCTATATTAATTTGTCATATGCTATTGGCAGATTGATACATCTTATGGGAAAATGTTGAAATTCTTACAGCACATATTTTACAGATAAGTATATTAACATTTAGCAGATTGGCATAGATTTTAAATCATTTTACTATATCACTTACGAGCAAGTTAGTAGTTATATAATATTTAAAATACACCAGCTGCAATCTGAAATATTTTAAATAATTACACAAATACTATCTATTAATTATTTAAGTAAAGTACGTAAAATGCCATTTCATGAATTAACACCATGGACTTAAATTTTTTCTTGTATGTTTGACCCCTTCAACAACATGACTTAGTAAAAGCATTAGTTCTTAAAAATGTGAAACTACCTTTGTTGTCACAACTGCCACATTAGTGTAACACTAAAAGAATGAACTTAAACGTGTTCAAGTATTTAAACAGTTCCAGCAAACTTAATAGGATAACTTTGTGCCTGAAGGTAAGTTGATGATAACATGTTTTGCCTGGTCTCAGCATACAGATTCACAATTCAATTAAAATTGTTTACATTTCAAAACTCAAAGATCCAGTGTCTTGACACTAGTTGAGGAAGGTGGGCTTGAAGAAAACTCTTACAGGTAATGATATGTATGTAAAATAGTCTCCTGATTTCCAACAACCCGTAGCCAGGAGAATTTCTCAACAAGAGATGATGTCTTTGCAATAAATTGTCATTGGTTTGTTTTAACTCTATTGACTTCTCTGGTAATTTTTGAAACTTGTATTTGAAACTTTTACCCTTAATTCATAAAAGAAAAGAAGGAGGAGAATGATATCCACTTTGCATACCTAAAATACTATGTAAAGTGTTGAGTGTTATGTCATATTCAAAACATTACATGAGAAGATAGTGGGAAACAAATGCAGCAGCAGAAGGAATACTATGCTAGGAATTTATGCTGTCATTTTTTAGCAGTACTGTAGATGACTCAGGCTCCTGTGTTGGAGCATTTCTTCTTATTATCAAAGTTCACTACCAGATAAAAGGGATTGGACTCGCAGCTTCTCAGTTTTTCTTGTTGTTTATTAAGTTCTTATCACAACTTCAGTATGTCACTCTAGCCCTGAGTTTAACACGCTGAAGCATGTGCTGCAAAAGCCGTGAAATGGCGACTGCTGCTAAGTTTTAAGAACTCTGATAACCAATTAACAGATAATACGTATCATATTTCCAATTCTGTACCAGTAATCATAACTTGTTGCTAACATGTTTCTTCTACCTCAAATCTATTCTACCAATGCCTACGTGCCACCTCTACTGCAGTACAAGGAGCAAGAAGAAGAAGAGAGAACTCAAGACAACACCTAAAATCCTCCATCTTGTCTTCTTTTATATCCATACTACAAAACCTACAACTACAAGTTTCACTTCTGTGACAAACTAAACTATAATCTTAAGTTATATTTTTGCTGCTTTTGCTTCTTCCATGGGTGTTGGAAGCTTTTCCCAGGGGCGCAGATCAAAGACTGTTGTAGTGTTCTGTTTATCTGTTTATATGTTTTAATATGTGGTTCTGTATAGAAAGCTGTATCCCCTCCCCAGTGTAACTCTTCCCTCACTCCTCCCATTCTCTCCACATATGGACCCAAACCACTCCCATCCCTCCCTAAACCACTCCCACCTCCCCTTCCCATTGGCCATTCCCTAATCCCCTCCCAGAATCCTGGACCCCCTTTATAAACCCATGCAGACAGGAAGTCGGGGGAGATCCTGTTCTGGACCCCCATGGGGTTTGACCTCCTCTGGAGCCTCACGGCAACGGAGGATCAATAAACCATATGTGTCCACCACGAGGGTCTCTGTGCAACCTTTTTACCCTTCGATGATGCTTTCCTGGATTGACCGAGCTAGCAAGACCAAGAACCAACCCAGGCATCACATCAAAAGACTGTATCCTCCTGGAGTCTCTGCGAGGGTCCCAGACCCTCCAGGGCAACTTGCGGTATAGTCCAGATATCCTGGACTCTGACACAGTACTCTTTGTATCTCTAGTTTTCCTACTCTCCTTAACTCTAATAACACCCCAGTTGCATAAGTGGTCTTGGCAAATCAGCTCCCAGTTAGGTTCACAAGTTTTCTTAGTACCTTTTCCTATCTGCCCTCTGAACAATCAAAAATTACTAACTCTGTGACTCCTGGTAATGTTGAGGACAAATTTTAAACTTCAAGTATGGTAAAATTAAGATCTAGGCCATGTATTTGACAATTCAGTAGTTTTCTGGTTAAGACCTTTCGATACATTCAAGGTCTTGCATATCTTGCAGCACAGTGTTGAAAACAATGATGCTTTGTGGAAATGTTTTCAAAATTGGCAGCTTCAGGAAAAGATAGGCAATAAATAGGCAATAAATTTTGTGTGTAGGTGAAAACTCTGTACTAAAGAATTGGAAAATAATTCTGGATTTAATGGTTCAGAAGCATGGGGTGACTCAATTTACACATTTTATTGGCTGTGATTCTATCCACAAAATCATGACATGAGTTGGTTGGTAAGAGAGATTGAGGAAAAAAATTATATATATTTTTATGCTATTTATCTTTTTTTTTTTTTAACATCTTTATAGCAGTCTTTATATCCATCTAAACTGTGACTCAGTCACATTTGGAAACTCTCAAACTGGATGTTTTTGAGAAGTTTAAATAATGATCTAATCTAATATATTGTCCCGTAGAACAACTTATGGAAGCAAATTATTGTCCTAAAATTTCACTTTAAAGTAATGCATATCTTCTAATTACTGCAGAAGAAACTCATTTGCAAAGCTCATGTGAAGGTAACCAGAGCAGCACTTGAAGCATTCTGCCATGCTTCATGTAAGGGTAGGACACACATGAGGCTACTCTGTAGAAGCACGCCTAAAGCAATTGAAAGACAGAACTGTCTTCAAAAGAACTATTACTTCTCTTATTTTGCACACACTCAGTTAAAGGTATCCTCATTTTCCCTTTGCTTTGGAAGAATCTTTATGAAAACTTAAGGTCCAGAGGTACTTTGCACCATAACATTTCATACTTACAGATTCCCATTGTTTTATACAGGATTTGCTCCAAGCTTTCATTTAGGATGTATTGCTTTGTCTATCCTTCTCTCTCTTTTTGTCCCCATTCACTGACATGCTGAGATTTCTTGTTGGTTAGATGAGGGAGTATGGCTGGCACAGTTTCTCCCAGCAGGGTCATACATTTTCTAGTCTCTGACCTTGTTTATTAATTCTCTTCCATGGTGGAATACATCAAATTCTTTCCATTCCTTATTATAACAGAGACTATATGCATTTTCATAAAACCTTCAGGCAGTATCTCAGTGAAATATAAAGTGATGGCAAGACTTGCACGATATACATATACATTACAATGGTACAACCAAAAGATAAATTGGCAATGTGATGCTATTTTCACATTAGCCATTTTCTCAGAACATTGGCTGAGCAATGGTTATAGCAGAAATAGAATGTGTTCAGAGTGGGATAACAAAAGGGGGAGAAACACAAATTCCTTCATACTGTAGGCATGAAGAAATCAGGCTTGTTTAATGTAGACAAAGGCACCATTTTCCCTCCATTCCTAGAAAGTAATGTCATAAGACTGAATTAAAAACCATAAAATTTACTGAGATGATGACAGGAAAGAGAGGCATTGGTTTTATTTAGAGTACACTTAAGTCCTATTTACAGAGATTTTTCTGCAACTAGGATGTTCAGAGCTGAAGTTTTTCATATGATCCTATAACACATGAAAGTTAAATATAAGGAAGGAAACATCACAAGTATAATTTTAAAATCATTAAGAATAGGAATACTAGAGTAGTAAATGTATCTCTACAAGAAGTGAAGGGGGGAATAGCCAAATGAGATTCCACTTAATCTTTCTTGTAATGCATGAAACAGACTTCGAAATGAAAGGTTATTCAAAATGGGCAAATAAAATTCCTTTAACAAGAAATATCTTTAACTCACAACAATTTCAAATAATTGTATGCATTTATTGATCAGGTTCACAAAAGAATCAGCCATTTATAGACAAAAAAAGACTCCTAAAGCTACACTGTATTTTAAAATAAATACAGACTTATTCGGTTAGTTAATTTGGTTATTTCAGGACAGCCTTCCAGTGTGTCTCAGGACAGACTTGGAACAAAACCTGGCCTACAAGTGAGTCTATACATGGTAAATACTGAAAAAAATTAATCTTATTTATTATTCAGATGTATGATGTTAGCACACTGACAAACTGTATGCGCATTTATTCACTCCCTATGATATGAGAGGAGCAGATGCCCTGAGTAAAATGCTCACTAATGGAAAGTAAGAATAGATTTGCGTCATGAATTGTCAAAAAGTTCTGAGTAAGCAATTTCATATCCATATAATGTGGAGGTATCATTGACTTCAAACAAAGAGTATAAACATGGTTTGTTAGTCAGGCTAATTAGCTGTGCAGAAAAATATCCAGACTAATTAACTTTGGGAGAGTGCAGTTTGAATATGACTATACTGCTCCAGGAACCTAGTTACACCTGTGCTAAGTAGATGTAAGATCTGCTTAATATTTATGGTTCATCATTAGCCTTTCCTACTATCTGGCTGCCAAGAGCTTGTATTTTCAGGGAATTTGTTTCACTCCTGTAAGTGTGTTTACTGTGGTATGCAGTATCCAGAGGCTCCTTTTACAGATGACAGGTTGATCCACTCCACCCTAGGACCCTTAGGATCTGGTCTGACCAAGCAGACCAATTCTGAAAGATCCATGAGACAACAACTAAAATCACTTTATATCTCCTTAGAGCTACAAAAATCTGTGAAATTTGTAAGGGGGTTTAATCTTCATTAGCAATCTTTTAAGGAGCCAGTTAAATCTTAAAGAGGTTTAATTGTCCTACCTGGATTTCAGACCTTCCCATTTGGAAGCTGAACTTCTTTTAAACTTCCAGCACTCCTCCATTCTTAGAATATATTGCTGTAGTTATAGGCCAGTGACAGAAGTAATTCTTCAGAACAACTGTTACACTATGTAACACAGTGCAATTTAAGATGTGAATATTCTTTTTCTTCCTCTAGTTATGTGATTGTGGATAATGAGTAGTTTTGTCACTACTAGACAAGTGGTTTCCCCTCTAGAAGATCTCTCTCTGCTCTCAGAAATTCATTCTTTGAAATACTTTCTTCTTGTAGGGTGAACCCTCGTAAAACTGAAATGTCAAACGCTAGCAAAGAGAGATGGTATATCAGGCACTTATATCACAGTGACTGAGTAAAACTGAATCAAGTATATTTTTCACTGAATTGCAGATTGTTGGCAACTTAGCATTAAGAAAGGCTAAAGATGAATCATAAATTTTAAACAGATCTTACATATACCCACCAACTACTACAAAGACAGCAACAAACTGGTAGGTAAGAGCTGGAAAATATCTATATGGGCTTGCAGGTCAGCCTTCTGACAGTGCAAAACTGTTCTCTACATTTCAAAAGATAATGAGGTAAAATTTCAAGGGGAGACAATGATTTACATAGCCTTCGTGACAATAACAGAAATACTACATTCATTAGGTCTCTGTGTCTGTGTTTCCATTACTTTCCTAATAAGCTGCAGAGTGTAGGCATATGAAGGCCACTACTTTGAGGTGATATAGCCATGCTTATTGTTCAGAATTGTCAGGGATTCCAGATATGCTGGTTTACTTGATTTATAAGCCAGAACTTCACAGCCTTGGGAGATCTTTGGCTACTGAACTCCGTAATACAAACATTGTGCCCAGGAAACAGGCCTTATCCCAAAGATGCCCAAAATATTTATTTGTGATCTCTTTGACAAACTTACAATAGTTTCTGGTACATTTCCATAGAAATGCAGGAGCCAGTGGGCTGTTAACTAGCAAAAATATTATTATTTTTAAAATTTTCTGAGTCACAAATTAAATCCAGCCGTTTTAATGGCATTTTAAGCCAGCAACATCTAAAATAATGTACTGGGAAACAGAGAACAGGCATTGGAGGAATTCATAGAAGAGCTTAGGCACCTCAATACAATCGCTTTGTGTATTTCTATGGCAAGAAAGACTAATGAAACCTTTTCATCTAGATAAAGGGGAGGATGAAATAGAAAGGCAAGTCATCTGATCAAACCCAGTCATCTAAAAGTCAGGGATCAAGCCTGTGTTGGTCAGCTTGGTTTCTAGTAAGTAGAGACAGGTACGCGCTTATGGAGGTGCTGTGTTTACAGCATACGAAAATTGAGTATAATGATTTACTAGAATGTGTCTGAGACTGAAGAGGGAACCAGAACAATTGTTGTACACAGGGATTCATTCATTAAACTCACCTGTTCTCCATTACCTTTTCTATCCTGTGGTGGAGCTGTCAAATATGCAGACTTTCTGCAGACATCCAAGAGCTTTGTGAGATGTATCAGAATCACTGGTTTTGGAGTTGCTAGAGGAAGCAGATCTGTCTGCCACTGAAATTTAGATTTCTAATTCATCATAAATGTAGAGAGATAAAATATGACCAAGGTCTCATCCAAAAAGAATTTTGTAGTATATCAAAATTACATGGTACTGCAGCTTCATCCTTGCATGAAATATACTGCTTTTGATAGGGCTCAAGCTAGATCACATGACTATTCTTTCTATCCTTAGATTCTGGCTAAAAATTAGATTAAGAACAACTCTGTTCTTAGAGGTGCTAGAAACGTTTTCTGGAATGAAACTTTGCTCATTCTGTAGTCTGGGAAGTCTATTAGCTGCATTTGTGGAATGATAGATGTAGAAAATATTATGTTGCAATCTTTTAAAATTTTTAGCCATTGCCGTAAATGATAAGCATAAACATGTCAACAGGTTGTACAGGGAATATGCACTGCTGGGTTTGTCTGTTTGACACGTTAGGAAATATAGAGCAAGAAATTAAAAATGAAAGCCAGAAGCATTTAGAAAAAGACTAATTCTTTTAGAATTAATACATAACTCCATTTTAAATGTCTTGCTCTCAATTGAATTCATTTTGCAATATATTATCTCAATAAATACTGTTGGTGGTATGCAGCTTTTGGGGTTTCATTCACTTAACTGCAACAACTTGATTTTTGATTCATGTATTGAATACTTTTCTTGATTCTATGTGTTACATTACACATTTCGCATTAAAATAAGAGAAGAAAATAGTCTCCACTCTAGGCCATGGGAGAAATGACCAAGTATTGTCTCTTAATTGGTGAAAAAAAACCATAAAATGCATGAAAAATGCAGTAATGAAATACTTCAAAGGTGGAAGCTGATTAATAAAGAGAGATATTAAATGTCTTGTCAGAATGATGTCATAATATCGTTTATTACCGTCATCCCAAATAGCAGTATCAACCACTACAAGCCACTAATCTTTAAAAAAAAAAATGCAGAGAAGAGACAGAATAACAAAAAGAAAAGGATCTGAATCAGTTTGTAACATAAATATTTATACTGAAAAGCTCTGAGCTGTTTTCTTGCACGTTCCAGCAAATAAAATTGAATAAAATTTTGAAAAGTAACTTTTTTCCTTTGAGTTTGTTTTTATTTGGTCTTACTGTAAAGAGCACGCAGAACACCTCAACGAGACTGACTGCATTTACAGATGGAAGAACAGAATGATAATTAGTGAGCTTGCTACATTTCAAAATGTGAGACAAATTGAATTCTGCTTTTCATTGGTGTCAGTAATATGCTAGTAACACAACTATTTCCATAATAACTAAACAAAGATAGTGAAAATATGAACAAAAAAGGGGATGTATATGCTGTAATTAAAATGCATTGTGTGGGTGTTATGCAGAAAGAACACTTATGTGTCATAAGTTCATAAGTAATATGCCATCCTAAAGCACTGAAAAAAATAATCTATCTTACATAGTAAGCACAAATTTGTACAAACATTTACAGATCTATTAGATGAGAGTAGCCAGTAAACAACTGCACAGGAAGAATGTGAGCTTTTAATAGAAGTGCTCAGGCAGATCTATGAAAGTTTTTCATTTGAGAAAAAGTGTGTATTATCATTATTGCTTTCCAAAAGTGACCAGGGTAGGACTCCATAAGGCCATTCTGTGCACCAAAATCCCACTTCAAACCTGCTCAGAGAATTCCACACCCAGACTGGAATACTTGTCCCCAACATAAGAAGGACATGAACCTGTTGGAGTGAGTCCATAGGAGGGCCACAAAGGTGATCAGAGGACTGGATAATCTCTCCTGTGAAGATAAGCTAAGAAATTTGGGGTTATTCAGCCTGGAGAAGAGAAGGCTCCAAGGAGACCTTATAGCACCTTCCAGTACCCAAAGGGGGACTACAAGAGAGATGAAGAGAGACTTTTTACAAGGACGTGTAGTGACAGGATGGCTTTAAACTGTAAAAGGGGAGATTTAGATTGGATATTATGGTGGTAGTTACGATTATGATTATTCTTCTCATTAATATAATTATTACTTATTGTGAGTGTGGTGAGGCACTGGAACAGATTGGCCACAGAAGTTGTGGATGCCTGATCTCTGGCAGTGTCCAAATCCAAGATGGATGGGGCACTGAGCAACCTTGTCTAGTGGAAGGCATTTCTGCCCATGGCAGGGGATTAGAACTAAATGATCTTTAAATTCCCTTCCAACTCAAATCATTCTATGACTCCATGATGAATCATCCATGTTTCTGCTGGAATAAGCAACAAAGACGTGCACTGTGATGAACCATGTCAGGATTGTGTAGGTGGCCTGTGACTCTTTTGTAGATCCCAGTCAAAAATGATTCGATTGTAAATGGCCACGCTGAAGGCAAAAAAATATCAAAAGATGTTGTGCATTACTGTATTACAATGGGAAATATTCTAACCTCACAAAATATAAAAAGTTAGAGATTATATATTATATTCCTGTATGATTGACTCCATTTTCTTTGGGCTTTCTCTTTCCTCACTGCTATTTTAACACTTCCATTCAGTTGGGCATTTATTTAAGTGGGAAATGTGTAATATTCTCAGTAGATTGGAAGAAGAAATGTAAACTGAGGACATATTGGAGCAAGATATGAGATAGAAGGGCATGAGTGTTGTGCATCTTTGACTTAAACCTGCATAATAGAAGAATTGCCAAGAAAAAATAAGGCTGGGTTGCTGGAAGAGCAATGAGAAATCCAAGGGGAAAACAGCTAATGTGTTCCCTGTTATTCTGGTTATTTACTAATTCAGTTAAATAGGATTACTTTTCAACAAGCGAAACTATATTTATGTGGTATAAATTAGGGAAGATAAAATGGTAAAATGGAGGTTTGTTTTTGTTGGGGTTTCTTTCCCCAAGCCAAAGGCACGTAGGTTAGCCATGTTCCAGGTACTAGTTCAAATATGATTTCACAGAAAATTGTATATCCATAATAGGATAGATGCTTTTTTGCCAAAACCCCAGAATATCTTATTATAGGGCTGATGAGAACTGGAAGTACTTGACTTGGTAAATGGCATACTATAACATTTTCAGAAAGGAATTTTTGATTTCGTATATCATCTTGTGCTCAAGTTGGCATTGATTTTAGAGGAAATCAAAACAGCTTAAATAAAGCATCTGTTGTCTTTAATCATTATTAAAAAAACAACAAAACCAATGAAGAAACCAATTAAAAAAATCCTATAATTCTGTGATTTTTGTGGTCCCATTTTGCTTTGGTCTGAACAATAGAAAAATTTTCTCTACCAGAAGATCCTTAACTTCTCCCAACAGAAATGGATATTCAGACTTTATGAAATCTTTCAAGGATTTTATAATTTCAACTGCAAAAGTATGCATCCTGACCATATTTCCAGTCATTCTGGTGTTGCAGTTGCTGATCATAACAGCTTTACTACATGAAAATATAGAGACTGGTGTCTTTATGTCATATAAATCATAACTTTCATTCTTGTTCTGTACTGGGTGGTGGTAGAAAGGTGACATTGTGCAACAAACATCTTGTAGAAGTTTAGGGTTTCTGAAGTACCCAGAGGTTCCTGCTGAAGAATTATTGACATAATTTTGGATGCTTTGTTTTATTTTGTTGCATTTATTTTTCTATGAATATCCATTTTCTTAAAAGTCAAACGGTCCCTTTTGTTCTGGTCAGCAGTTCCTTAGAGATTCTAATTAAATCTAGTCCATTACAGCCCATTAGATGGTGTTAAAAAGCAATTTGGCTTCCTTCCCCAGTCCTTGCCAACGTGCTTACCCAATTACTTCCACAGAGCCTTAAAGATGAGATTTTTCAAAAGCATCAGCATTGGCAAAATGCTGTTTTCAGTAAGTCACGGTTATCTCATTGACTTCAAATCTACAAGAAACAAAATAGCAAATGTCCAAGTATCTTTAAAGAGCCAAAGCTGTCTAAATTATAGGAGAGCACTGTAATACATTACAGCAATACTACTAAGCTAATTAGTTGCTGCTTTCAGTGGCTTCTTACGTCAATATAACTCAATTCCTTAAGAGTCTCTTCTCCACTCTTTTTTTGGGCAATAATGGAGACATTTTTATTATAACTGACACTGGCAGTTAGATTTCAGAGATTACTTTATGGACCTAATTTCTTTTTTTTTTTCTCTAGAAACACTACTTTTGAGAAACAGAAAAACAAATATTGGAACTTATGAGCCTGTCTATCAGGGTGGAAAAGAAAGTAGAGGTAGTCAAAGAACACCTGAAACCATTCTACACTTAATAATTCACTCAACATCAGTTTGAAAGGAAAGTAAACAGCCAAGAGTGGAGTGATCTCACTGCAAAATATAGAAATCTGGGTCCCAAATGCTTGTCTGAATGGCAGCTGTGTTGTTCTGCTGAATGTCCTTGAGTGTTTTCCTCATTTTTATTTTTGTTTCCAGGTTATGTATCAATGTGATGTGTTTCTTCTCCCACAGTTTTAACTTGCAATATGTGAAGTGTTCCTTTAACAAGGGAATTAAAGGACACCAAAGCTGGTTTTTTTTTTTTAAAGTATTATTAATGTTAGCGTTTTGAAAGCAAGAGAAAAACATTTCTGATAACCAATATTAGAGACTGGAAGTAGGTCTCATGCAGGTAGGATTCAGTAATTAAGACATGCTAACTCTCATGGTTCTATAATATTTCTAAGAAAGGCTTCACAAGGGAGAGGAGATTATTATTCTGGCTACTGGGGAGAAACTTATAGTCCTCATTCTGCCTCTTATTTCTCTTAAGTTTTCCAGACAGGTGCCTTCGTGTGGATTTAATAAATACTGAAAAATCAACCAGTTTTTAGTCTGCATCCAAATGCCAAGGAATAACTTCCTAAAAGGGCTGAAAAGTATTAATTGCATATATTTAAGTAGGAGGAGAGACGTGTCTCTCTGGTTTGGCTTCATGGATGATTATCTTGTTCATTATAACAGCTCATATCCAAGTCTTGGAGTCCTCATTTACCACTACTTGTATACTGGTGTATCAGTGCAAAACTGAAAATTGCGGCAGTTTACAGTAATTTGCTAGGCAATGAAATGCAGCAACAGACAAACCAATGGAGGAGCAATGGCAGCACCTTGGCTCTTGCGGGGTGTCCCTTGGCAACGAGGGGGGCTGCTGGTACAGCCCTGAGGTGGGCACTGGCTCCACCCCTGAGCCCCAGGGAGGCAGCTGAGCACTCAACTGCGAGGGACCTGGATGTCACATAACCTTTAGTTATATGTGATTTACAAAGCTGGAAGAACAATCTTGTTAAGAGGAAAACAAGGAAATAAAGACAAAATAGCTACTCAATTATAGGTACAAGGTGTTAGGCAGTGTGCCAATTCCTTTCCATCTGTATTCGGCATCTGTTGACTTTTGCTCATTTTATTGTGTTTTCAGCGCTTTTTCATTGATTACAGATTTAGACACTGTGATTTCTACTAAGTATGATATCAGAAAGTTGTCAAAATATTTGCAGTCAAATGCAAAACCATTCAAAATTTCACAGCTTCAAACTCCAGAGCTTACAGGCAGAAAAGAAAATAAAATATTGCTTAGATTCACAATTTTCTTCAGAATAAAAAAGACGGTGCATTTTGCAATGCAATATGATGGTTTTTAGATTAAAGCTTTTAGACTGGTTTATACTGGGATTAGAATTCTCCAGCCAAACATTTTTCTTTTTATACACATAAAAATGCATTGTTTCAGATTTTCCAAGATTGATCAATGAAATAATTTCTTCTTTTCCAGCCAGGAGGTAAAATAAGTTGTTTTTTGGTAACAGGAAAACTAAATGAGATGGGAAACACTTTTCACCAGTAAAGAGAGAGAAGACAAAAATAAATTGACATGGTACCTGGGTTACAGTGAACATTAGAGCACTTTGATGATAAAGCAAAGGAAAAGCTAAAGGGAAAACAGGAACAGAATATTCCAGATAGCCCTTGGCTCTAGCATTGACAAAAGTTTCTGGGAGAAATAGAAGATTTTCTATGAAGATCACGCGCACAGAGACAAAGGAATGACATCTTTTTTTTTTCCATTGAACTTTTTTGGTGAATATTCTCTTGAAGGAGATTAACTCTCAGCCTTCTGGGTTTTTTTTTTTGTGGGTTTTTGTTAGTTTGTTTGTTTGAGTAATTATATAAATACAGTAAAAGAAAATGCAGAAGAAGCCACCTGTTAGGTCATTAGAGTGTGGATACAGAAACAAAGGATCTGGTCCACTTAATAAGCAAGCTCAACAGGAAAAATCCAGTATGCTTTTTTTTTTCCTAGGTTTTCTTTCTTTCTTCTTAAGCTTTTAATGTTTTGTTGTTATTGTTTCCTGTCTATAAGGTTGAGCAAGGACCTCAGTGAGATTTGAAGTCTCTGTAGATTTTCCTGCTGGCTCCTAAACTGAGGATAAGTACAATATTCCCAGGCTTATCCAGCTCTGCTTTAAAAACCATTTGTAATCCACACAAGAGCAGTAAAGAAGAAACATATACCGTATTATTACTGGGATAATTGCTGCCTGGCTAATCTCAAGTTTCATTGCTTCTGGGCTTCTTTTCTTATTAGCTGTGAATGTTTATAATTTCAAGTGATTCTATAAGTCCTTCTTGCCTCATCTAGCCTCTCTGCAGAAAGAACAGTTGTCCTTGACTTTAGAGCATGATATATTCTGCTTCATCTACAATATATCCAAATCCACTCTAAACAGTCTTTCTGTCTCTTGGTGAGCTGCCAGTAATTCTGAACAGTCAGATCCTGCCAGCTATTACTATTGTCAATAGCCAACTTTCAGGAGGAAAGACACGGTATAAAGCTTTGAAGTAGTTGATCAGCTATGCTCAAATGACTACTGCTCACTATATGGATGTAGCTTGGATTTGCTGTACCCACTTCTCATTTCAATACAAAGTCAAAGAAAGAGTTATGTCTCTGTTCATCTCCAAAAGCCTAAAACAAGGTCTACCTTCTGTTGCTTAAATATGTGATTAACCTCTTCCAGCACCAGGAGCTCACATTTCCTCTTTCCTGAAGAGAGTAGACACTATGTTTGCTTATTTCTCCACCTTTTAATGCATCCTTTCTGGTAAATCTGCACCCAGGAATCCTTTCTCTCAGGTGAGTCTCCTAACCACTAGTCTGGAAGCTTCTCTGTTTCTTACTTGCTAGGACAATTAATATTTAATTATTTTCAAACTGCCAAAGCTCCAGGCGGAGGGGTGCCTCTTGCAGACAACACCACAGCTGCCGGTTGAAACGAGCTCCCCAAAGACAGGACACCACAGGATTTATTCTAGGACAAGCTTCCATGTTAGAAAGTGGTGTGTCCCTCATATTCTTTCCTTGTATCTGTCATCCACCTGTACAGGTGTCAGAAGTACCCCTCAGGCAATCAATAATGGCATAAGCTACTGATATTTAGGCACCTGAAACACTTCCTTAAATATTAAATACATAATGCAATTTTCTGATGGAAATTCATGTCCTACCAATCATAGGACATGAATGTTAAATTCTTCTCATGGGGAAGAGAAACCAAATATGGTGATTCAACTTCCCACATGATTACTCTAACCATGGTGTTATAAGAACAAATGTCTCTTTACCTTCCTTCCTCTTCTTTTTCCTTCTCTCTCCTCTTTGCTCCTGCTAGGGCTCAAATATTAGTGTTCACATAGAATTGTCACATCCTTTTTTATAATGAAAGAGTGAGAAAGGAGTGTAATCAAACTCATTTTCATTCAGCATAATTGATATTCTTGGCTTGTCAGCTGTCTTCACTAGCTGCAAGCATGCCTGTGTTACAAGTTGCTGCACTAATAATCCTGACACATTTCTCATCTCCTTAATTGCATTTAAATGTTCACTACTGCACTAACCACTAAATAGTGAAGAGTTTAGATATAGTTCAGGAGGTGTGATAAATATTTACAAATTTTCATGCCTCAGACTGTCATTCCATCTATCTGGAAAAGAGCAGAAAACTGTCTTTTATACCGGAAACTCTTTGGAGAAGGATTGTCTCTAAACTCACAAATTTTAAGTGTTTAAGTGCCTTGCTGGTTTGAAAACAAACCATAACAAGCAAAGGAAATGCACTTCTAAGTGGAAGTAGGTCTGTGAATACCCTGACATTGAAAATTCTGACTTCACTTCTGATCTTTCTCCTTTCTCCTTTTTTCTGTTGTATATAAAAAATTCTAAATTTTAATGGCACTAAGCTGGTTGTCCATTTTCCTTTTACCTCCTCTAAGGAGCTAAAGGCTTGTCTATTTTTTCTATTCTCCTCTAGTGGCAGTATTAGTTCAGAGTCCTTTGACAGGATGTTCTGAAGATGTGGATGTCAGGGAAAGCTGAAGAATCACCATAGATTTATGCAAAAATATCTATTGTAATATAAATCCTTATGCCACAGCAATTTTAGCCTCTCATTTACTCACTTATACAAGATCTGCTATAATGGTGAAGACATAACTTATTGTTGCACTGATAGATTCCATACAATCAGTGCATTATAAAATATGATGAAAATCAAGTTTTATTCTGGCAATTCAGCATTACATGACAATAGAGGCACTGCTTCCTTAAATTCTCTACAGTTCTCAGTACTTTCTTTTTCTGTTGGCTGAATTTGCTGTTCCCAGAGATTTTGAGATGCAGCCAAGTAACATTGACGGTCCTTCTCGGGAGCTATTCTCATCTGACTAACAGAGCATCAGCTGGCTCCCTGGCCCTTGCTGAGGAATTTCCCCAATGGATCTCAAAGAATGAGTCACACCAAATCTCCAACCCATCATAAAAGAGCACTCATTTTTTCCTTCTGAACGGAGTACTGGCCAGAGACGCCAAGCTGGGGAAGGTCTTCTCTGGGAACTGCACATCCCTCTTTGGCAAGGTCCCTATGCTTCTGTCCTGACATCACAGCAGCCACTGCTGGCTCACACCCAGCTGCCAAGCCTCTGCCTGTTGGTCTTGTTCAACCTTCCACCTGAGACTTCCCATCTATCTTCCTAAGGCTGAATCTCTAAGATGCAAGACCAAGACATCTCCTGTAACCTCTCACCCTGAAACAAGCTTATTTTGCCAGTAGAAAATTACGCATTTTCATAACATTCCTGACTTTATTTCAGGGAAAATGTTTGCTTTTGTAGGATCTGTTCTTTGGCTTCAGGAAGACAGACAGCAGCCTCTTTACTGTTTTTAATAAACTCAGGACTATTTTGTGATGCTAAGTAACTCTTTCATACAGACAAGTGGTAACATGGAAAAGTTTCAAGGCAGTAGTACAAAGCTCTTTCAGTGAACATGCAGATGTGGTATGACAAATAGAATCTACTGAAAACACAGACACCTATCTGGAGATGTTACCTTTGAAAAACAAACCAGACATTCCCATAGCATTTAATAGAGCTTTAAACTAGTTTGTAAGGGAAAAAGAAGAAAACTAGGCTTGCCAGCAAAAGGCAGTGAATGGTGTGCCAAAACTTGAGGAAGTGAGTGCTCATGAGATTCCTCAATCTTCTCCATGAGGTGTTGGCTACAATGAGCCATATCTGAAATGTCTCTGTATCAATGCATGCAGCATGAGAAACAAACAAGAGAAGTTCAAAGCTTTGGCTCAGTTCCAGACATTTGACATCATTGACATAAGTGAAACCTGGTGTTATGAGTCCTGTGACTGGAATGCCCTGTTGGACAGTCATAGGCTCTTCAAGACAGGTAGGCAGGGCAGAAGAGGTGGAGGGGTGGCACTGTAATATGGATGTGATTGTGGGAGTCTACTATAGACCTCCCAGGCAGGACAATGATGCCAGTGACTTATTCTTTGAGGAAACAAGAGACACCTCTAAATCTTCTGCCCTTGTCCTTATGGGGGACTTCGACTTGCTGGAAATGAACTGAGAGCATCACACAGCTGGCACAAATAGGTCCAGAAGATTCCTAGAACACCTGGATGACAACTTCGTGGTACAGGCACTAAGAGAGCAGAGTAGGAAAGATGCCCTCCTTGATCTCCTGCTTGATCTCTCCCTCCCCTCCACAGAGAGGGTCTTGTGAATGAAGTGGAGATGGCTTACCATCTTGGCCACAGTTACCATGAAGCAATGAAGTTTAAAATCTGTTCACAGGAGGAAAAGTGCCAGCAAAATTTCAACTCTGGACATGAAAAGATCAGACTTTAGGCTGCACAGGGAACTAGTGGGAAAATGCTTTTGAAGGTGCTGGGTTCCATCAGTGCTGGTCACTTTTTAAACATCATCTCCGAGGGGCACAGAAACAGTCAATCTCTAAATGCTGGAAGTCAAGCAGATGAGGTAGAAGGCTGAGCAGGAGTCTTCCTTTGGAGATAAGGCAAAACCAGAAGGTGTATGCCCAATAGAAGCACGGTCATGTAAGATGAATACAAAGATGCTGCTCAGCACCTTAGGGAGAAAAATTAATGTGACTAAAGCTTACTGGAGTTGAAGCTGGTAAGAACCCTGTTGGATGATAAAAAAGGGTGTTTAAAATACACTAATGGCAAAAGGCAGTGCAGAAATTACATTAGCTCATTATAGGAAGAGGATGGTCACCTCACAAACAGGGACAACAAGGCAAAGGTTTTTAATACTTTCTTTGCCTCTGCCTTCAACAGTGATGACAGACAAATGAGATCCCATGCCCTGAGCTGGAGGACCATGACTTTGAGAATTACAATCTCCCAGTAAAACCTGAAGTTGTGAGGGATCTGCTGCTCCAGCTGGCTCCCTACAAATCTATGGGCCTGGTGGGATTCGACACTTCAAATGCTGGCTGATGCCATCACCATGCCTCTTTCGATGATTTTTGAACAGTCTTGGTAATCTGGGAATCCTAAAACTGGGGGAGGTCCCAGTTGAATGAAAGTTGACTAATGTTGTCCCACTTTTCAAAAAGGGAAAGAAGGATGACTCCAGAAACTACAGGTCTGTTAGTCTTACTTCAATGCCTGGTGAAGTNAAAGAATGAGTCACACCAAATCTCCAACCCATCATAAAAGAGCACTCATTTTTTCCTTCTGAACGGAGTACTGGCCAGAGACGCCAAGCTGGGGAAGGTCTTCTCTGGGAACTGCACATCCCTCTTTGGCAAGGTCCCTATGCTTCTGTCCTGACATCACAGCAGCCACTGCTGGCTCACACCCAGCTGCCAAGCCTCTGCCTGTTGGTCTTGTTCAACCTTCCACCTGAGACTTCCCATCTATCTTCCTAAGGCTGAATCTCTAAGATGCAAGACCAAGACATCTCCTGTAACCTCTCACCCTGAAACAAGCTTATTTTGCCAGTAGAAAATTACGCATTTTCATAACATTCCTGACTTTATTTCAGGGAAAATGTTTGCTTTTGTAGGATCTGTTCTTTGGCTTCAGGAAGACAGACAGCAGCCTCTTTACTGTTTTTAATAAACTCAGGACTATTTTGTGATGCTAAGTAACTCTTTCATACAGACAAGTGGTAACATGGAAAAGTTTCAAGGCAGTAGTACAAAGCTCTTTCAGTGAACATGCAGATGTGGTATGACAAATAGAATCTACTGAAAACACAGACACCTATCTGGAGATGTTACCTTTGAAAAACAAACCAGACATTCCCATAGCATTTAATAGAGCTTTAAACTAGTTTGTAAGGGAAAAAGAAGAAAACTAGGCTTGCCAGCAAAAGGCAGTGAGATGGTGTGCCAAAACTTGAGGAAGTGAGTGCTCATGAGATTCCTCAATCTTCTCCATGAGGTGTTGGCTACAATGAGCCATATCTGAAATGTCTCTGTATCAATGCATGCAGCATGAGAAACAAACAAGAGAAGTTCAAAGCTTTGGCTCAGTTCCAGACATTTGACATCATTGACATAAGTGAAACCTGGTGTTATGAGTCCTGTGACTGGAATGCCCTGTTGGACAGTCATAGGCTCTTCAAGACAGGTAGGCAGGGCAGAAGAGGTGGAGGGGTGGCACTGTAATATGGATGTGATTGTGGGAGTCTACTATAGACCTCCCAGGCAGGACAATGATGCCAGTGACTTATTCTTTGAGGAAACAAGAGACACCTCTAAATCTTCTGCCCTTGTCCTTATGGGGGACTTCGACTTGCTGGAAATGAACTGAGAGCATCACACAGCTGGCACAAATAGGTCCAGAAGATTCCTAGAACACCTGGATGACAACTTCGTGGTACAGGCACTAAGAGAGCAGAGTAGGAAAGATGCCCTCCTTGATCTCCTGCTTGATCTCTCCCTCCCCTCCACAGAGAGGGTCTTGTGAATGAAGTGGAGATGGCTTACCATCTTGGCCACAGTTACCATGAAGCAATGAAGTTTAAAATCTGTTCACAGGAGGAAAAGTGCCAGCAAAATTTCAACTCTGGACATGAAAAGATCAGACTTTAGGCTGCACAGGGAACTAGTGGGAAAATGCTTTTGAAGGTGCTGGGTTCCATCAGTGCTGGTCACTTTTTAAACATCATCTCCTAGGGGCACAGAAACAGTCAATCTCTAAATGCTGGAAGTCAAGCAGATGAGGTAGAAGGCTGAGCAGGAGTCTTCCTTTGGAGATAAGGCAAAACCAGAAGGTGTATGCCCAATAGAAGCACGGTCAGATAAGATGAATACAAAGATGCTGCTCAGCACCTTAGGGAGAAAAATTAATGTGACTAAAGCTTACTGGAGTTGAAGCTGGTAAGAACCCTGTTGGATGATAAAAAAGGGTGTTTAAAATACACTAATGGCAAAAGGCAGTGCAGAAATTACATTAGCTCATTATAGGAAGAGGATGGTCACCTCACAAACAGGGACAACAAGGCAAAGGTTTTTAATACTTTCTTTGCCTCTGCCTTCAACAGTGATGACAGACAAATGAGATCCCGTGCCCTGAGCTGGAGGACCATGACTTTGAGAATTACAATCTCCCAGTAAAACCTGAAGTTGTGAGGGATCTGCTGCTCCAGCTGGCTCCCTACAAATCTATGGGCCTGGTGGGATTCGACACTTCAAATGCTGGCTGATGCCATCACCATGCCTCTTTCGATGATTTTTGAACAGTCTTGGTAATCTGGGAATCCTAAAACTGGGGGAGGTCCCAGTTGAATGAAAGTTGACTAATGTTGTCCCACTTTTCAAAAAGGGAAAGAAGGATGACTCCAGAAACTACAGGTCTGTTAGTCTTACTTCAATGCCTGGTGAAGTTACTGAGAAGATTATTCTGGGAGGTATTGAAAAACATCTGAAGGACAACGCAGTCATAGGTCACAGCCAGCACGGCTTCATGAGAGAAAAGTCCTGCTTGTCAAACCTGATTTCCTTTTATGACAAGGTAACCCACAGAGTTGATCAAGGAAAACCATTCGATGTAATCTTTTGCATTTCAGTAAAGCTTTCGATACTGTCTCTGACAGGACCCTTCTGGATAAAATGTCCAGCACACAGCTGGATAAACACATCATGTGGTGGGTGAGCTCACATGTCAGGAACAAAGGATTATAGCCAAGGGGGTAACATTAGACTGCTGATCTGTCACTAGTGGAGTTCCTCAGGGCTCCATCTTAGGCCCTATGCTCTAAAACATCTTCATAAATTACTTGGACAAAGGACTCAAAGTTATACTAAGTAAGTTTGCAAATGATACAAAATTGGGAGTATCTGTTGACTCCTTTGAAGGCCCAGAGGCCCTGCAGAGAGTCCTTGACAAATCAGAGGAATGGGCAATCACCAACCATATGAAGTTTAACAAAGACAGTTGCTGGATTCTGCACGTGGGATGGGACAACCCTGGATGTACATACAGACTGGGGAATGAGAGACTGGAAAGCACTGGAAAGCAGTGACACAGAAAGGAACCTGGGAGTCCTGGTTGATGGCAGGTTGAATATGAGTCAGCAGTGCCCTGGCAGCCAGGAGGGACAACCGTGTCCTTGGAGGCATTAAGCAAAGTATCACCAGCTGGTTGAGGGAGGGGATTGTCCCACTCTGCTTTGTACGGTGCAGCCTCACCTTGAATATTGTGGCAGTTTTGGGTGCCACAATATAAGAAAGATATTAAGCTGTTAGAGAGTGTCCAGAGGAGGGCAACAAAGATGGTGAAGGGCCTTGAAGGGAAGCTGTATGAGGAGCAGCTGAGGTCATTTGGTCTGTTCAGCCTGGAGAAGAAGAGACTGAGAGGAGATCTCATTGCAGTCTAGAACTTCCTTGTGAGGGGAAGAGGAGGAGCAGGCACTGATCTCATCTCTCTGGCAACCAGTGACAGGACTCAAGAGAACAGCATGAAGTTGTGTCATGGGAGATGTAGGTTACATGTTAGGAAACGATTCTTCACCCAGAGGGTGGTTGAGCATTGAAACAGTCTTCCCAGGGAAGTGGTCACAGCATCAAGCCTGACAGAATTCAAGAAACATTTGGGCAATGCTCTCAGGCTCATAGCGTGATTTTTGGGCCTGTTCTGTACAGTGTCAGCAGTTGGACTTCAGTGATCCTAGTGCATCCCTTCCAACTCAGAATATTCTGTGATTATCTGTTTACAATTCATAGTTAGATTGTAGCATACTTCAAAGGCAGCATACATCTCTATCTTATCAGAAAAACAATAAATGGTATGTTTGGGGTATTTTTGTAAGTCCTACAAATATTTTTTTGTTTGGTTTTTTTATTATAGATGCTAAGCCTGAAACAGAGATGATTCAAAACAACATGGAGGTAATCTGTTTTCACAAGAAACTCTGTCTACATGAATACAGATTACTTATGAAACGACTTAACACCAATAACAGATACCAGGTAGAATGACTAAAGCAATGTGTGGATTCTTCACGTCTCCTCCTTAGCTCTCTTAAAGAATTGAGGACAATACAGCATTCCTTCACATACTTTAGTCTCCTTTTCCATCAATATTTTCACTGCATTCAGTTTAATTACATAGTCAATTGTCTGCTGTCCAAAATAAAAACTTCTTTAGCCAAAATTCAATTCACATCATAATATCATACTTTGCATATTAAACACACACGAAAAAAAATCTCTGAAGATTTTCCTACACCCTTTATTTCTGAGAAGTGATTTATAGGATGCTTTTTATGATATTATCTCTATAAAGTTAGGATAAAAAATGGGTTTAACATTTAACAGTAATGGTGAAGTTTGAGGTCATTCTGATCTATCACAGAAGCAAGTTCTAAAATCATGGCCCAGTTGCTGGTTTTCTGTACAAAAACTTCACTTCTGAGATTAACAATTGTATTGTTATAGCCATGGCATATTAAAATCAAATGGCAGGCAAGTGACTTCATAATTTAGGTCAACTCCATTGAAGGATTTAAAGACTAATTGAGGACAGTTAGATCATTGTCTTTGGGTGCTGTTTCTTTCTTTTTCTTTTTGTTTTTTTAGTACTACACAATGAAACCTTGTGACATCAACATCAATCATCCAGAAAAATCCAACATAGGGGTGTAATTTAAACTGTCTAACAAATCCTTCAAAAGTCATGAATTCTTCTCTCTCATTAGTGATACCTAATGATTCAAATGAATGTTGTACCAAAAAAACTAAAGGCATAAATGAGAACTAGTTCAAGCTAAAACAAGTGAACTCATACTGTTTTATAGTATCACCAACACATGTCAGCAGTATATATTTTTGCCTGCTGGTATTCATTGTGATGGATTGACCTTGCCTGGGTACTAGGTGCCCACCAAGCTGCTCTATCACTCCCTCTTCTCAGCTGGATAGGGGAGAGAAAATAAGATGGAAAAAAATGCATAGGTCAAGATAAGGCAGTTTACTAAAACAAAAATGAAAGGTTACACATTCAAAAAAAAGGAGAAAAAAAATTATTCTCTACTTTTCATCACCAAGTGATGTCTGGCCACTTCCCAGGAAGCAGAGCTTTGCATGCATAGCGGTTGCTCAAGAAGGCAAATGTTGGAAATAATGAATACTCTCCATTTCCACCTCCCTTTTCTTCACTTCTATATTTGGGCAGACATCAACTGGTATTGAAAACCCCTTCAGTCAGTTGGGGTCAGCTGTTCCAGCTGTGTTCCCTCCCAAGAATTTGCCCATCTGTGGCCTACTGTGTGAGGAAGGGTGGAGAGAACGTTGCAGAGACAGTGCTGATGCTGTGCCAGTGCTGCCTAGCAGTAGCCAAAACACTGGTGTGTTATCAACATATTTCTGGGTACCAAGTACAGCACTATGAGGGCTGCTATGAGGAAAATTAACTCCATCTCAGCTAAACCAGAAATCATCTACACATGGAATTTTATATGTAGAGATTGTGAACAATATTTGTAGTTGTAGTTGGAAATAAAATCTTATATGTCTGTGTTATTCAAGTCATCACCAGGAAAAAATATCAGCTGCAGACTTTGTTTTCAAGGCAAAGGCAACACAACATCCTAGACACATTTTTGAGGAAAAAATATCATACAGTCCTAAACCAAACACATCTACAGAGCCAATTAACTGTAATATACTCTAGAAAAAGGAAAAATAAAATGAAGCTTGTTTTAAATCAAAAAGAAGTAAACTGAAAATCTTCAGCTCCTTCTGACACAATTGTCTCTCAAGTACTTATGTCTTTGATAACCTTATGATACTAGCATATCATTAAAACAAACATTGCATTCCTTTGGGGCTATTTTTTCCTGGGAAAAACAAAAAAAAACCCAACAAAAAACAACAAACCTTTAATGGTTTTGGTTTTATGAAGATCAAATGAAATTACAGAAGGAGACACTGTATGTCCAAAAATCTTGAATGACTATTGAAGAAAATTGACATTTCTTCAAGTTGAGTGACAGGTTGTAGGAGGTTGATAACATGATCAAGCATTTAGAGTTTGGTTGGCTGAAAGAGAGAATGACATTATTGGAGAAAAAAAGTCTTTCCCATCTCTTTTAATCAACTCAGAATACTTCATCAAATAGTGTGACCTAGAACCATGACTTGACATTGATAGGAACAGAAATGTTTTAAAGTCTGGCTGAGATTTTGTAATTCGGGCTCACAGTTACTAATTTACAACAAAAAAAGTGACAGTATTTAGCTTTTATTTATAAGCATTTTAAAAATAACAAGCCAAATTCTATTGCTCTGTTGGCATGTCTCTGATATGAATAAGGCAGACCCAGAAAAACTTGCTGAGAAATTTTTTATGCGTGTCCCTGAGATAGTCCTTTGGCACAGGATCAATATAAGCAACCCTAATCTGCTGTTGCAGAGTCCTAGTAGAGGTGATCAGTTGAAGTATGTGAGACTGTCAATGCGTGAAACTCTTGGAGACACCCTGGATTGCCAAGGATCTAGGCACCTAGGACTCCCCCTCCACCTTACCTTATTTTTAACACATGACGATACCATACTCCTACACCCTGCAAGGATAGAGCAATCACGTACTCTACTTCCCCAGAATATTCTTCCATAAAGTTGAGGTTTAGGAACTTCCAAAATCCAGAAGTGGTATTTTTTTAGGTGTCATAGTTACAGGGGCTGGGACCAGTTTATCTTGTATATGTGGGTGCAACCAAAAACTGTATTTTCTACACCCTCTATGTAATTTCTGAGGGGCTGTTAATAACAAATCACTGGTAGCAGCTGCTCAGAGCGAAGCTCACACCCCAGGCTACAACACATAAGGGAAGAGATACAGGGAGACATTAACACTTCCACACCCAGCTGGAGAGATCCTCCCTGCTAATGGGGCCAGCTGCGCTGACACAATAGGCACTTACAATGGCCTAGATCACCAAAGAATCCAAAAATATTCCACGACTTACAGAGTCACATTGTGAAACTCCCTGCCCTTGGGGGAGGTACTGGGCATTTCCATCAGAACCTGAGGATATATAATCTTTGGGTTTTGGAATGTGGAGGTACCACTCATCGGATCCAGAGGGGGAGCAGAACTCCAGCAGGACTGTGACTGCCACTCTTGAGGAGACTGCCATAATTCCTTCACCAGAACTGCAACCGTCATCCTGACTAACAGGATCCTTCCCTTCTGCTTTGGACCCAGGGCAACCACGCAGTGCTCAGCATAGGAGCTAACAAACACCATGCTGTTCCCATCCCAGCATGCTGGGTTGTACTTTGTCCTTGCTGGTCAAAGCCAGTTTTTTGCCTTGTGTCATTGTATGCATTGTAAACTTTTTCGTAAATTGTAGCTCTGACTTGTGGTCTCTTTAAATTGGGTTCATTTCTCCTGCTGGTTTACTTTTAAACCAGTACATTAGGCTAATCACAAAATCATAAAATTATGATGGAAAAGACCTTAGAAATCCAGTTCACTCACAATACCACCGGACAAAGTTGCTTGGGGTGCTATCCAGCCTGTCCTTGAACACTTCCAGGGATGTGGAAGTGTCCTACCACCTTCAGAATAAAGAATTTTTCCTGATAAACCAACTCTCTTTCAGTCTAAAGAAGAAAATGACGTGTCCTATTATTACTTCACTTTGTAAGAAGTCCCTCTCCAGCCTTACTGTAGTCCCCTTTAGGTACTGGAAAGTCCTATCAGGTTTCCCCAGAGCCTTCTTTTCTCCTGGTTGACCAATTATCTTGGATGATTTCTATTTCCATGATTCTTCTGTCATTTTTTGAACCCATGTAAGGATTACAATTGGATTTTGGAAATAAAACGGACATCAATTCTGTTCTGGAGATACAGCCTTAAGAGCAGTTTGCAAATGGCTCCAAGCTACTCGTTGGCATGCATCAAGAGCCCCTAAATCCTCCCAAATATGCAACCATGGCCAGGAACACATAAGAATCTTCGAATGCTTATTTTCTAATCTGAACTTCAAATCCTTGAGCAGGCTGAATAGGTTTTTGAGCAATATGATCCAGAACACAGAATATGCAAAAATTTCATCTGACATAATCTTTATGCTAACATTGTCAGTAGCGGTATAAACAGTCAAACAAAAAAATACATCAAAAGACTGCAATGTTTTACCATTTTGAGCAGAGAAACACTCAAGAGAATGAGTAATACTGACAATGACCTGGGTTTCCATGCCAATAAAGAAAAATTATGTTCTTCCCACCTGTACCACACGACTATGTGAATGAAAAATTCTCTTGTGTAACTCAGAAGAAAAACATGGTGAGAGAAACCCACTTTCAGAGATATCTTCACATTGAACACCTTTTCTGTAATTCACTTAAAGCTGTACAGTGCTATTCAGTATATTAGTGCAATGCAGTAATCCATCCTTTTTATTGAAGCTTGATTTACATGGAAAGCTAATGTCTTGTTTTGCTTTTATTGAAGGACTAATTCCTTAATGACATAGTGCCTCATGTATCCTCATTAGTGAAACAGTGCTGCTGTCTTCCCCTTCCTTATAAAACACAGAAAGGTTGGAATTCATGCAACCAAATGCGTATGTCTACAATGAAGATGTCTACATTTGAACTCACACCCTTTTGTAATTACTGGAGAAAAATAAGCACTTTCTGTGTCTTGTTCATCTCATCCTAAAGTCAAAAACAGATGAGGTGTTGCTTAAATATGTTTGTTTTTTTTTCTCTCCACTGAGTCTATCTTGATAAGATGTCTATGATGTAGAAATCTAAGGTTAGACCATTGTGACCTAAGATGTTGTCCCGGTTTGGAACAAATATATTCAGAAGGATAAATATTCTCTGATAAAAACAGGCCGCAATCACCCTCTCCCACCGGGTNAATTGACCTTGAGACAGTAGAATTGTTTTGAAAAGATTTCTCTAGCTAGTTTTGGGTTTTTTTGGGTTTTTTTTTGTTTTTTTTTGTTTTTTTTTCCCTCCCGGCATAGAGGAGACAAATATGGGATAATCATAAAGTCACCCCAAGACATATGTCTAAAAGAAGTGAAAAATGGTGAAAAGTACATCCAGACCATTTGTTTTCAGTCTGATTTCAATGTATAAAGTTCCAATGTATAGAAGAAGCCAGAAAAAAAGTAAGTGTGTAAAGTCTATCCACAAGAAACTGGTATCATGCTTTTGTCATTCAGTTTCTAATTTCTGCTCTGGATTTTGCAGACTAATTGGTGATATCACAGTACCCTACTTTGTATTTACCATTGATTACTTTGAATGTCTGACAGCTAAAACATACTGAGATATCAGTTGTCTCATCCTTGTGTTAAATTATTGATTAGATCACCTAGTAAACATTTTTCTCTCATCCTGCCAATATTGCAACAATTACACCATTCTGCACTGTACTCTAGTAGTACAAACCCAAACAAGTATCAGACTGTTGTACTAGATATTAGGATATTTTCCTCTATGGGATTCCACATTGTATTGAAATTTAGGATAGTGCTGGACACAATGACAAGCCTGAATAAAGCAAGTGATGTTCCATGACTGAACCAGATTTCCACTATAAAATGCCTTAATTCAGTTAAGATTAAAATTATTATATAGAAAGGTATGCAGCAATTTTCTTAGTATTTTGGAGAAGCATGCATCACTATGTTAGCTATTAGTACACAAATTCATTTAATCATTAGTCCTAACAGATTTCCTAGGCTAACTTGGGAAATTTTAACTTGTTTACTGATCACCAACTACTACTTCTCCACCAACAGATTTTTAAACCAAATAATAATCTAAGAGGTTTTACATTTGCATCTATGAAGGAGTAATGCATAACCTGGTTACTCTTTTCAAGATCAAGATCTTGACTGGAATAGGAAGACTGGAATTTATCAAAAAGTATTGCTATTATTTTAGAAACAAGACTAAATTAATTTATGATAATAATATCGGATTACTGAGAAAGCATACTAGCAAATTTCAATGCAGTAGTCAAAAGTATAAGGACTAGTCTGATAAGTGGAGAGATAATTAAGATAAATATTTAATTCTCTGTCAGATGAGTTTCTGTTTTACTGGTATAGTCTTTAAATAAATATTTTTCTTTTAGCTTAGCTTCCTGAGACAAAGAGTACTTTAGGACTTTAAAAATTGTTCCCAAATGTTTTCAGGTATCATACTAACATGTTCTTAAATATGTTTTCTAACATTTTTAAAACTTCATCTACTGAGAAGTAAATTCTCTTTCTCTTTCTTTAGTGTGATTATTTCAAGGAGTCCAAATCTAGTTATCACATTCAGTTGCAAAAATACTATGTTCTCTCTTCACAGACAATTTTTTCTCTAGTAAATATACTGACGTTTTGAGAACATATTAAATCTGAGATCTCTGATGGTCTAAAGATTCAGTGCTAGATATAAAAATTCTTGTTCATCTCTACATATATATTTATATGTATATTTTTTTTTATATTTGCTTCAATACAAATATCTAAATTCAAACAAATACCTAAATAATTGGTGCTTAAGTTTTCTACCACAATGTCAGGGAACTTGATATTGTTCAAAGCTCATGGTTGTCATGAAGGTTTAGTAACTTCTTTAAGCCTCAGACTTGAAGCACCCAGAGCCTATTCTGTAGAATGCATCAACTGTTCAGGCAATACCAGACAATCATGAAGTCTAGTAAACCTCACATGGAACAGGTTGCTACGCCTCGATCTGCTTGGTGCATTTAGGGGAAGGTTATTTGGTTCACTCTGGACAGTGCGTTGCAGAAAGAAACAAAATTTTCAGGAGGTTCACTAACAAACTTTTACTTGTAAACTTGAGAACATTAAGGTAGAATAAGGTACTTGGCAAATTTTAAAACAACATCCAGACAAAATAAGGCACTTCACAAACTTTAACTTATTAAGCTTTAACCCATCCAGATAAAGTAAGGCTCTTCACAAACTTTAACTTAGCAAACTAGAACTTAGCCAATTTTAACTTATCCAGACATAACAAGAGACTTACTAAGGCTTTGACTGGAATTTTTTCAGTTTGGCTTGCAATATATTTCAAGAAGAAAAGATTATTAAAAGAAAGAGAGAGGGAAAGAGAAAGAAAAAGAGTAGAAAAATATTACCACCAGTGGATCCAGTGACAAGACTTGATCGTTGCAACTCATGCGCCTCTTGTAGTCTTGATTCATCAGGGGTGGGGAAAGCCCATGAAGTACAAAGATCGATGGGTACACTTGGGCTTGGTGGGAAAGGCCTCCCTCCTCCTTTGAGGGAGGAGTTTTACACTGTCTGTTGTGACAATGTGAATCATGCACTGTCCTCTGGTGGAAGGTCCCAGAAATGAGTCTGGGGGTGCTTCAGGTGTTTTTGATGGTTTATGACACCTTCTAAGATCTGATACCTGTCTCTCACATCAGTAGTAGTTGAGTCAATTATGCCCCATCAGAAGGGATGAATATCTTCAGGCCAACATGTGAATGCCCAATATTTCCCCCAGGCAGGAGTTTTACAACTGAGCTAGTTATGCCTTGTCAGAAGGGATGAATAATGTGAATGTCCTGATACTTTCCCTGTGGGGGAGTTTGACAACTCAGACAGTAAGGGAGGACACTGGCATGCTAAAAAGCCCTATCCCACCTCACATGATCTATGTCTTATTGACCTCTTCCCTTATCTGGCTCAAAATACAGCTTTTTGATAATTAAGGTTGATTTGCCATGGTCATCCTCTGGAGCTCACACTCTCTGGGCAGTTACTTTGCACATCATCAGCAAAGCACTGGCTGCTTTTGCAGATGGCTGATTGTTTGAGCTATTAACTATTAACATTTCAGTCAGGGATTATATTTAAATAAGCAAAGTCTGACTAAATCAGTATCTTCACTTAGCAGGAAACGAGGGTACATTTTAATTCCCTGGAAAGTTTCTTTTAAAAAATCACCTGCTATCAAAACCAGATTTAGTGCTAAATATTGTGAAATTGTCTGACATCCTTGGAATAATAAATTAGTTGCACATTCTGACTCCTGCCTTCACTTCCTCTCTCTCCATAGATACTTCCCTTGATTGACTGTCTTCTTGGACACTGACAAGAAGTATTAACTCAGCATTCTTCTCATCACAGATTGTTTGCAGAGTGAAATATATCCTGATTTTATGCAGAACTAAATAGTGAAAAAAAGTTGTGCATAGCAGGTTTTTGGGGTCTAAAGAAGATTCTGCTCCACATTCTCAATTCTAAGGAAAAATACCGCCATAGGTATCACAGTGCTTGTAGCTTTTTCTGTAACTTTTAGTGGTTCTGCTTTTCAGAACTTTTATCAGCCATGACTCTCAGACACTTTTTTATTTCACTAGAATCATTACAGCTCTATACATCATAGTGCTTTTATCTGCTGTTAGTTCACAATTTCTATAACACACATAAAATTCCAAGTAGAAATATAAAACACCTATTGGCAGTTTAGCGATACTGAAGGTATTTATGAATAGACATTTTTAATTACAATATGGGAATCCATTGTAGCTCTGTCACTAACTCTCAAGACAAAAAAGCACAGAATTGCAGGTTCTGCCAGAGCAGAAAAGGAATGAAGTTGCCAGTAGTTTGAATTCCTGATCCTCATGTTAGCTTCTGTCTTAGAAAGGACAAGGCACGGAACTAAACACTTTTCTAGTTACATTCTTGGTTTAGTCTTGCTTGTTGACACACTGAAAGCCTGGGTTCATGGATTCACAGAGACACAGAATGGGTCAGGTTGTAAGGGCCCACAGTGCATCATCTGGTCCAACTTCCAACCTCACTGCTTAAGCAGGGTCATCCTAGAGCATGTTGCACAGGATTGTGTCCAGACCATTCTTGAACATCTCCAGTGACAATGACTCCACAGCCTCTCTGGACAATCTGTTCCAGTGCGTGATCATGCACACAGTGAAGAAGTTCTTCTTCATATTCAGGTGGAACTTCCTGTGCGTCAGATTTTGCCCATCGTCTCTTGTCCTGTTGCTTGGCACCATTGAGAAGAGCTTTGCTCCATCCTCTTAACACCCCCATAGACATTGATGAGGTCCTCTCTCAGTCATCTATTCTCAAAGCTGAAGAGGTGTCAACTTGTAAGACACATACTCCAGTCCCTTAATCTTCTTTTTTGACTTACAAAATTTAAACCAAAGCTATGGGTCAGGATGAATCCTCGTGAAAAGAGATTCACAGGAAGGAGAGTGATTTCCAAGAATGGTTTTCTGTCTATATCTTGTGACCCAACAGGTTCCTCCTTCACTTTGTAAATTGGGAGCTATGAAGAAAAATATTGTTAAAACAGCCTAATGTTGATGCAGCCTTCCCCCAGGAAAAAAAGTGTTCTGCACCAATGAGTCTGTATGGATTTTAAATGTTTTCACGGACAACATAACTGCCCAATGTACTTTTATAACAAAATCATGCTAATGCAAAAAAAATAAGCAAGTGAAAGGAAGTGACTTGACTTGGACAAAAATTTGATGGAATACTGTGTACTGCTCTGCTTTAAAGGGGATTTTGCACAAGCTGCAGCATGACAGATTTTTGACAGTTGAGTTGAGCTATTCAGAAATATGCGATAAGAAGTTATTATTTGTTTGTTCTTAAATTTAGAAAATGAACAGAAAACAATTGTTTTATATAATCAAACCCTCTGTTGTTAGGGTGCCTCTTGTACAGAAATCTGTGTAGTCAACTCCGCTTATTATTAAATGATAATATTAATATTGTGGCCAGTACAGTGCTGATTGTGCTGCCAAAACCTGATAAAAGGGGGTGGGGAGGGAAGCAGGAATGACTGCTAGTAGTAAAAGTCAAAAAGGGTAGACTAGATTATGATTTGCACTTAGGTGGAGTGGCTGGATTTTTCTTCTCTTTGCTGAAGCAGATTAGTACATAAATTGTCTGATTTTTGCATAAATTCATTTAGTATTTTAAAGATTTGTGCCTTCTGGTCAGTCTTTTCCTGCAAATACATTAATGCCTCTGACCTTCTGCTTCTGCATGTTAATGCACTGTTAATTAAGACAGTAATGCAGAGATTTTTTTCAGTTCCATTCATTTGAATAAAATTGCATATTTAAAGCATTAACTTGAAGGTCAATACTTTTTTTTTGCATAAACTTTTAAATCCTTGATAATGGGATGTTAGTTTGCAGAGCAGGGAGGGGCAGCAAAAAAAGCTATTTGCAAATAGTAACATTTCCATTCCAAAATGTCTTGGCTTTATCAGCTGCATAATACAGCTCCTTTTTTATCCTTTACAATGTTGTTCTGTAGAACCTGCTGAAATCTATTAGTGCCACGTGCCTGCAAGTGACTCAGGGCCAGGCTTTGTGTGGAAAGAGGTGTCAAATATCACACCTGCTTGTGAGAAGCTAAATATTACCACAGTTTAAACAGCATATTCCAGAAGATAATCCTGCTTGCTCCCATAAACTGTTGGCATTCCTTTCTGTGGTCTTCCTTTACTACCTCATAAAGCCTTTGAGCTTTCTGCAGACATGAAGGGTTTATTTTTCTTTAATTTTGAGATGTCTCATAAACAACTAGGCTTCTAGTTGTGAACTTGTAGTCCACAGTAATTTAAGCTTATTATTCAGATAAAAAAGCCAGCAACAGTAATTTGAAAGGTAGTGCATTTGAGCAGCTTCTTTTGTTTTTATACTGTTATTCCAGGGACAGTGTACTGTCATCCCCGTTCAAAAACACTCTTTCGTTTTGAGCTATCCAAGCCATTACCACAGCATCTTAAAGGTTCACTTTCCTTAAACAGAAAAATACCATGGTCACTGCACAAACAATGCCTCTTTTGACTATTGCTATAGAAACAAAACAATGCAAAACTTTATGTGTGCATATCTGTAGACATAGGTTTGTGTGTATGTTTTCAAAGGGAAAGAACTCCCTGTCATCTCATATGTAGAACTGATAATTCTGAGATTTTTGTGAAAAATCCTCCAGGAAATGATGAAAAAGATCCCGCGGAGATAAATCGTGAAGAAATCATGTGTGCATTTCAGAAACAAAGTAGAATTTCATAGAGTTATGAAAACCTTTTATCGTGAATGCTATTTTTGACAGCATAACCTAATTGTCAGGCCAGTAAAAGACAGGGATCTGACTCTACAATTTTTTGTCGTTGTTGTTTGTTGGGGTTTTTCTTGTTTGTTTGTTTTTGTTTGGATATTTTTGATGTTGGGTTGGAGAGAGGAAGGAGAGGGTCACTGGAAAGGAAGAGCATGTCATTTTAACAAAGACATTGATGCTAATCTATGCTGTCTGTGGGATTCTTAGCACAAGGACCACTTCACTATTTTGAGGGTGCTCACTATTTTGCCTGAATGTAACCTTGACCCTGTTTTAACCAGCTTAAGAGAATCTGCAGGGTCAAACATATGAACTAGTATTTTCCCAACACACATTTTTATATCTAGACAGCTTTTCTACATTGCCATGGCAAGACAGGGCTTGTTTAAAGGGGGAGTTTGTCTAGGCATAGGACAAGCTGTCAGAATAAAATAGCATCTGTGAAATGAGGCCTGACAAAAGGTTTTATAATCACCTGGAGTGCATCAGCAATTCTAAAGATATTATATGAAGAAGGAACATTTGAAGATGGAGAGAATGGAATTGAAGAAGAAACAGCTAGGGTAGTTCAAGATGCAGTTCCCACCCTTTCTGGAAACGCTACATCCATAAGCAGAAATGAATGATATAGAATCCTGGGGAAGACAAAGGAAAGCTGAAAACCACCACAAATTTGATAAAATGGAGGTGACTGAGTGTTAAAAACAAGAATTCTGTCCTACCGTCAGAGCCTAAAGGTGAGGCAGGACTCCAAGATAATCTTGTAGGTCAGGATCCTGCCAATAGGATAAAACATGAAAAGGCAATTGCAATGGCAGCATTGAACATCAACAGAAATAGAGACTAAGCTTTTAATTGACTTCGTGTTTAGAAATGTTTGAAATGGTACAGGGTTGGAAGAAGACAGAAACATTGTGGGTATATATGATGATAAAGAAGAAGAGCATAGTGAATGGAAGAATTAGTGGCGGAGAGAAAGGCAGGGTGGAAACAAAGGGATGAATTTAGCAGAGCAGTGCAATGAGACACAACACAGTGCATGTGCCTGAAGAACATGTCAAGAGATTGGTTGCTTTGTCTTAGCTATATTGACCACAGTGCCTCATTATTGCTGTTATCCAAAAGTTTTGGTCTCAGTGTTTACAATTTTAAGTCAGTAGTAAAATCCAGAAACCTTTGAAAGTGGTTCTAGTAAGGTCAGGATCCTTCTCAATAAAAAAAATTTGTAATTACTTCTAACGATAAGAAGAGCATCCTTAAGAGAATCCACTATTTCCCCTGTATGGCTAAAGTTAGAGAAAGGAAGCTGGGCTAGGTGGACTCATGGATCAGAGGTAATATAGGTCCTCATAACCTTTTATATTCAACATATTAGACAGAAAGAAACCCATGGCATATACAACCAAGAGTCTGTTGTTGGTATATTTGAAATCTAATTTAACAATCATATTAATCTAGATCTAGTTGTTAAAGAAAAAATTGAATACTTCTGTAAAGAAAAAAATCAATAATAGTAACAATATAGTAAAAATGGAAACACATACACTTAGTTTTTATCCCTTTCCTGATGTTTTCCTTATCCTTCCGCTTCTGTGGACTGTGAAGTTGGTAGCTCGATAGTGGTGGAGCTGGTGTTATTAAAAGGAAATGTCAGCCTCTGTTATCTCATCAGGAGGCATATGTTGACAGTTTCCTCTTTCTCCTCACTCTAGGATTCACTTAGGGTAATTTTTACACATTTGGCAACATGCTTTTACAGACTTGTTCTTTATTGATCTGCAGCTGCATGTTGCATCCACATTTACTATATGTGATAACCTTTATGTATTAGATATTTTTTTCTTTTTTTGTGTGTGTTTGGCTTGGTTTGTTGGTTGGTTGGTTGGTTTTGGTTTTTGTTTTGTTACTCATAAAATCAATTTTGTCCAACTTCAGATATGCGTTTCTTCAACTGACCATTATTGAGCGTGGTGTCTCCTGTATCAAGTTTGTACTCCATCTCTTACCATTCCATGCCTGCACTCCTCTATGCCACACATACGCTGTGGTCTTACTTCTCAAAGTTTCTGGTGTGTCCACATTATTTGCTAGTTCTTCATGTTAAAGGTGACAACATACAAAGATAAACAGAACAAAAGTAAATTCGCCTTAGGCACTTGGTCAAGTAGTAAAAACGGTGGTGTAGTTCAACCAAGTAAAACAAAGCTGTAGGCAGGTCAAGAAAAGCTCAGTAAGAGTGGACCTGACTGATTTGTTCCAAGGCTTTGCAAACTGTACAGAGTTTATTGCCTGTTACTAGCAATGGCAAGGCCATATCATGGATTGACACAGTTATAAAGTTAAATGAAAGGAAAGGTGAATTTATTCCTGTTAGAATTTATTAAAGCTTTCTACTTCTGGGATCTAGAGCTTTCCCAGCTGCGACACTGAGAAAGTAGAAATATTCACTAACAGAAACTTATTTCTGAACTTGATCTAGTTTATAGTATTATGTTAGAAGGCAGCTTTTGAGATGTTTTGTCTAAGATCTATACAGGGTACAAACTCTTCTCATCACCCCTACCTATGGCTCTCCTTAACAGAAATACTTTATTCCCTCTTCGAGCTCTCTTTTGCCTTTTTTCCATACAGGCACAGCTTGTTTCCACAAAATGCCCCAGGTAACACAAGAACAAAACATTTCTTATCAACTGGATATCAATATGTTTTATTGTGAGATTGCTTCTTTCTGCTGTGTTAAGAGTCAGCACAACCTATGTATTTCTCTGGTTGTCTTACCAAAGATCAGGTATTTCACATCTTTGATTTATTTCAGTTCAAACTGCTGCCATCAGCGAAGGGCACCAAACACTCCTGTATTGGATGTCTTCAAATTCTTTAGATTTTATGCTGAAATAACAATTTCAGCATATGGACTGGAAAATGTAAAGTAACAGTCTATTTTCATTTGTTTTATTCCTAATGCACAAGATTCCTGAAAACAGATGTTGTTCACTATTTTTTCTCTGGAGCCAATGACCTTTCTTCTAATCCTTTCCTGAAACTCATTCTGGACTTCAAAAACTTTGAAGTTGCTGCCTCACCCACTCAGAGCTTCAAAAAATGCTACTGCTATAACACAACATTAATGTTGGTAGTGGAGCTGATGATATAACAGACTAGTTTTCTTCTTACAAGAAGTTTAAGCCAGAAAATCTGATCACCTCCTCTCTACACCCACCATTTCTTTTGCTTGGTTGGATGATTGAGTTTTTCAGATAAGCGATTTTACATCAATATTTTCCCTGAGTATAATTAGAAGTGATATTTTCCTAAGGTGAATGTTGATTTGAATAAGACTACCTTCATAACTGTAAATCTTAACAGTATCTTCTTAACAGTACAATTTCTACAACATCCATTTCATATATTTTTGCTGCTTTTATTTATGCCAGCGTGCCTAAGTGTGTTGGGCTGGTGTGGCAAGGTTTTGGTAGAGGAGGGGCTATAGAGGTGACTTCTGTGAAAAACTGCCAGAAGCTTCCCTCATGTACAACAGATCCAATACCGGCCAGCATTATGACAGAGTCAAGGATCCATACTGGGGCAGTCTGTTCCAGAGGGATTGCACCTTGTGGAAGGGACCCACACTGGAGTAGTTCATGAAGAGCTGCAACCTGTGTGGAAAACTCAGGTTGAAGTCTGTGGAGGACTGTCTCCCCTGAGAGGAAGCCCACACTGTAGCAGGGTGAGAGTGTGAGGAGTCCTCCCCCTGAGGAGGAAGGAGTGGCAGAGACAACTCGTGATGAGCTGACCACAGACCTGTTTCTCTGCACTGTTGAGGGTGGAGGAAGTAGAGAGAAAATCAGAAGTGAAGCTGAGTCCACAAAGAAGGGAGGGTGGAAAAGAAGGTGTTTTCTAAGATTTTATTTATCATTATCCTTCTTTGATCTCATTGGTAATAAATTAAACTTATTTTCCTAAGTCAAGTCTGCTTTGCCTGTGACCATAATTGCTGAGTAATTTCTCTGTGTCCTTATCTTGACCTAAGAGCCTTGGTTGCATTCTCTCTCCCCTGTCCAGCTGAGGAGGAGAGGAATAGAGTGGCTTTGGTGGGCACTTGATGTCTAGCTGAGGTCAGCACACTACAGTATGACACATTTAATCAGATTTCTGGGAATCTGAACCATCATCCACAAGGCACTTTCTGAGGGTATTTTATCTTTAATTCTTCTATGAGACTCATTCCACCAGCAGACTCTATCAGTAAGCCACAAGACACACACCATTTCTAATATGAGTGGGAATATTTTTTTTAATTTTATTTTTTAGCTCTGGCTATATTACCAGAAGATCAAGTGTGATACTTTCATTTTCCTGGGCAAAATGTGTAATGACAAAACTGAATTGTTACTGAAAAAGTTGTGTTCATCCTCTGCTTAAATGAGTTGAATAACAGTGTGATATTGTGTTTTTGTCTGCCTCTTCATAATGCTTTATTCTACCCTGTTCTGTAATGGTACATTCGGTTAAATGTATACACCCCTTACTATGTAAATTCCCTAAACTCCCCCCCCCAATTCCAGCCCTTCTTCCAGTCTCTTCCCTATCAATCACCTGAAAACACACCTCCTGTTCCAGCATCTTCCCTGTCAGTCCTAAATTCTCAGCAGGTCATAGGTGCACTGACCTTCCCTATCCCCTCCTTACTCCTATTGGTTACCCATGCTTGTCCATCCTTCTCTGGCCCTTCCCATCCCAGTCTCCCATTGGCCCATTCCCAGGTTACCACCCCCAGTTAAAAGTGCCTGCATTCTATTGTTCTTCGCCTTTCTGGGTTGTTCTGCTCTGAGTTCACTAGAAGTCTCTGGGTCTGCTACCCCAGAATTCTGAGTCACCCAGGGAGGACTCCCTGCCTCCTTTATTCACCGAAGACGTGTGAGTGACTTATTTTCCCAGGACAGATCCTGCCTCAAAGCCCCTGACGCCCCTGGCCACTGCCGCATGGGTTAACTAGGCTGTAGAAAACCTTGGCAGCATCCAGGAATGCGTTATAACAGGAAACAAACAAACACACAAAAAAACAAACCAATCAAAAAGCCAACATTTTAATACAGATTCCAAAAGAATAGTAACCCCAAACTTCCTTGAATTTAAAGACTCAGAGCTAAATAACCACTAAGTGATTCCAAATCTGTACTTTCAATTTTTTTTAATTTTGATTTGCCATGTTTAACTTACCAAAATCGAAGATGAGTGCACCTTGGAAGTCCACAAAATTTAATAGCCTGTAACACAAAGCTTCAGTATAAAGCATAAGAAGATATAGCTTTAGAAATCTCTTATACTTAACATGTCTGCAATTAGTGTAAATTCAAGCAGTGTATTATGTACAGTTTTGATAAGATGGAAAAATACAATAGTAAAATACATTTTTGCCTATAGCTTAAAATAACCCATTATATAGCAAAGACTATATAACAAGAGATTCAGTTTGCAAACATGTAAGTGTAAAAAATAAAAAAAATTAAGCCGTAATTTGTTTGGGTTTTGTTACACAATTCTTTTTGGAGATTAGTGCTTTTTTGCTTTGGAATAAGAAAGCAGTGATGTAGACCACTTTAGCAAGTAGATTTCCTAATGCATAGGCTAGCCTAAAGGTTTCAAAATCCCTGAATAATTAAGAGGTATTAACAGGAAGTAGCTCTACAAGGAGTTGATTCACTAAAGGAGGTTTAGTCAGTCTTTAGTCAGAGACCTTGGAGGGTGATTACAAGCCAAGTAGAACATTGAAACAGGGTCAGAACCAAAGCTGATTGCCATCCCCTACTGAACCTTGTAGGAGAGAGAGCCCACATGGTTCTGCCTGCCCAAGCATCATTCCTACTGTAAGTATCTCATCAAAATACTTATAATTGTATTCCTCTATGGAAAGAACCTGCTTCATTATAACTAGTGGTAAAGTTCAAAATACTGTATGAATGTTAATTGATCTCAGATTTCAGCAGCTTTTCTTCCCAGCTAAGTTACTTAAGTGGTCTATGAGTCTATTCAGTTTCCAAGCTCAGGTTTTAAATCCAGTACTCAAGTTGTGTTGATTCAGTTGTTCAATGTGACATGGCTCAAGATTATACTTAACAAGAGTTAAAAGTATTATAAACAAATGTGCAATGTATGAGCCTGCGTCTCCTCATTTCCCTATTCTTTGTGTGCAGGGCATTCTGGCTGTTTCAAATTCCTAACAGCATAATTTATTTTGGCTGATCTTTAGGTTAGACTAGATGATCTCAAAGGTCTTTTCCAACCTTGATAATTCTATGATTCTATGATCTTTGCAACACTTGTTTGGTTCACACCACTTGGCAAGATATCTATGCAAGGCACTGGGGAGAATTGCAACCTCCTCAGCAATTCGTGGCTTACCTAATTTTGAGAAATATGATAGTCCCGAGACTGACTTCTTATGAAGTAGACAAGAAACAAGCAGCTTCTCCATTTTTCTGTCCATTATCTTCTATAAGTTTTAGAAAAGCACAGCAATGAGTCATTTACTTTATTAACTTGCCAGACAACTAGAAGAAATGGCTAGTTAGCTATACTTAATGTGCTGATAAAGGTAGGGTTCCAAGACATCTCTTCTGTGAAAGGGATTCCAGGACATCCCTTTTGTGAAAGAACTACAGTTATTTCAAAAATTATGAATTCTGAGATATTTCTAATATCATGCATATACACAAGTAATAGAGCTATTAAAGAAAATGTCATGAAGACAAGACTTTGACCCAAATTCTTCCCTGGGGTAGTTTCAACAATTAGAGAGGAGTCATGCTAGGAACAAAGCTCACCCCCCTGTTTAAAATATAAATGATTTTTAAAGGCAGTAGAAAAGACTTAGTGATATTACAGATGTTATTTAAATAATGGTGTGATTCAAGAGGATGTGAACATATGCTCAAGCATTCAGTTAATGTAATGAAGCTCAAGACCCTGAACTGAATAAGGTCTTTAACGACTAAGAGTATTTGGTAGTTTATTGAGGTCATGAATATCAGACAAGGAAACATTCAGCTGGGCTTGTTTGGGAGCAAGTTAAAAATAATATAATTCTGAAATAAATTGTAACAGGAGGGTTGTATATTATAGATATAATCCCAAAGAAGATACCATTTAAAGTGCTTCAGAAATATTTTGTGTGTTTTCTCTTTGGCTGATCTTGCCTGTAGGCAAGACAAGAGGTTTCCAGGAAGCATCAGAGGTGGAAAGATTCTAGTAAGGACTGACAAAGCAGAAAGTGAAAAACAGCTATTGTTGTGAGGGACAGATTAGAGACTGCAAGGCACAACAATTCAGAGGCAAATTTTCTTTCATTGTTTACATAAGAAAAGCTTAGGGCAAGAAAGAGGATGATTCAGGCAAATAGCTCTCAAGCCCTCTGCTCAGGTGCAGGTCTCCTAACTTTTAACTGACCATACCTTCTGCTGGATATTCAATTAATCCTGATGAGCATGTCTGAGTATAAAAATTGTGGTTTGCTTCATGTCATCTCTGCAGTGTGACAACAGCAATCACCCAGCAGTGGAGTCTAGTACTCTAGGGAACAGTGAGCTGTGGTGCCCATCACTTCCTAAGGCTGGCTGCTCTGATGCTGGGTGCCTCACAGAAGCCTGTTTAATCTACCCTTTGTTTGGGGATATATGGGTTGGTAAACATGACTCCTTCCCTCTGGTTACTTGAGAAAGTGGGTCCTATCCGAAAAGTTAGTACATTGCTCATGCATCATTCTTTTGCTGGAAAAATACCACATTTTTCTTCTGTGACCTTTTTCTTTCTATTTTTTCCTCTTTTTAAAAAATTGTTTTAATTTTTTACTGTATCTGCACCTCGCTTATGTAAAAAGCTTCATACTTAACATCTCACACACTCTATTTTAGGTCTCAGGCTGGAGAAATATCCCCCAGGACAGGGGAAATTCCCTAGTCACTAAACATACCTCTTAAAGGCATACAATTCATGGAAGAGATTGCATTTGACAGCTACAGAGGCTGCTACCATTTTGTAAATAATTTTGCCAGTGATCTCAAACTAGTGCATGAAAAGGGAGATTTAGAATAACTCAGATCAAATGAAAGAAAAAAAGTACTGGAGAAAAATAAGGCTATCAAAAAATCCAGTTTCAGAAGCAGATTTAAGGAATTTTCATACATGTACAGCTGGAAAATAAGCTGCATAATGGGTGTGTTTTATCTTAATTCCTGGTAGGCATTGGATAGCTTAATCCTTCAATTACCAGAGTCTTTTCCCCTCATAATTACCAAATAAGTGTCAGTGCCATAAACACTTGCTTCATTGAGGTTCAATGTTATCAGAGGATATACATAAGAGAAAACTGCACAAATATCTATCCATCCTTAGGGAAGGCTTAACCCTATGAAGCAATGCAGACCATGGAGTCCAGAGCAAAAGTGCAGGACAGGCAGATAAAATAAATTGCAGCTGATAAGATCTATTGGTATAATTAATTTCTGGACCAAACTGAACATATCAGGAATCTAACCAAGTTTAGGTGAGGGTTTTTCAGTATAGAGCTTGTTAGAGATTACTCATTTTAGGTCATATGTGAAATTCTGGTACTTGCTTCCCACTTGACAAGGCCATAGCAGAAACAGGATTTTCTATTTATTCTGTAAGAAAACCATTCCAAGAATGAATAAAGCCCAGCAGAATTTCTGGTTTTGATGATATATTTTATGAAAAATTGCTCAGTTGGAACTTGCAAAAACACCCATTAATATAGACAGTTATGTTCAAAAATAAAGTCTCACCTCCTACAAAAAGAGATAATAATCTGCTGTTCAGAAATACAAATAAATCCAAAACCAACCCAAAAGTGTATCCTATAGTCACTGGTATAGAGTACAAAGAATGACAGAAGCCTCTCTCTATGAATGTCTGTCAGCTTGAGGTTGAAGATGTGTAAAAAATGCTGCCCAGGCACAGCAGGTGTGTCAGAACTGACCATTGAAAAGATCTCAAATAATGAAGTATCTTCTTCCCCTTGACAGAGATGATGAACATGAATAAATGACCTGGCTGATATTACTTGGTCTGAAAGAGTTCAGATCTGCCTGCTAAGCTATTACTTGTTAGTGGGTGTCATGCAGTAAAACAGGATCAAAATACATCAGCCCTGTTCATCATAGGATTCTACTGTGAGCATTTAAAATGTATCTGCCTCCAAATGCACCACATACTTCCATTTTAACAGTTTATATGCTGCTTTTTTATAAGTAGTGAATAAACTATTGATCATAATTAAGTGATGACCTACTAAAAATTGTAACAGGAGTCTGGAGTTACTTCTAACAAAAAAGTGGGATACTCTGGCTACTCCACATACTGGAGAAAAAAAATTTCATAAGTATTTTAATAAAACTCCTATTCACTCTTCTACTGAAAGCTTTTAGCATTTTGTCATACCAAAGAAAAAAAAAGAAAAAAATAAAAGCATTTCAGGGAACAATATTTTAAAAAAGACTGAAAAAGATTTGATGTCAAATAGGAAAGCTTGTGAATTTATATGTAAAATTTCCCATCTGAAATTGTAGTCATATATTGCTCATTTTGGAAAGAACAACATAAAATGTGTTGCCTTTATTTGTCTTTCTGCTGAAACAATTAAACATTTGCATTATAGAATGAAAAGGGAGAAGTACAATTTGTTTTCACTTCACAGAGAAAGTTGAAGATTTAAATCTATGGACTGTCTCTTAAACAGATCTCATGTCTAAAATATGGCTCTTGCATATTTTGAACAAAATTTATCTGTCAGTATACTATTCCCCAAAACAGATAGAAGACCATTCTGCAGATAGGAATGGCTGGTGTTGGAAATGTCCAATAAATATCTAGGAACTGAAAATAACAGAAACATTTTTTATGTGTAATGCATTATATTTTATGAGGGAAAGTTTTTGTAACATATACAGAATTACACACTATTTGCCCCTTAGTGTTAATGGAAGCTGTTCATATCATTCCCTGCATGTTACACTGAAAGTAGTTTGCTCTCCCAGGTCTAGCAGTTAAAACAAATTTGGTATTAGAGACTCTCGACTGATTTAGAACAACAGAGAGATAAATGGATGTTTAACACACAGCCATTGCAAGTCACATTGGATGTCTGATCCTAAAACTCACTGACGTCTGTGGGAAGCTTTCCATTGCTTTAAATGGGCTTCAGATCAGACTCCCAGGGGGTCACTTGGCAAAGCCATAGTAAAACATCTGACAGTGTTTGTATTACAGGCGTCCACTTTCCCAGGGCTATAACCTCAGACATAAATATTCACTCTGGATTCAGCTCTTGCCATATTCTGTAGACCAGTTTTCAAAAGTGGATTTGATAGTTCATAAATTAGTATTTGCACAAGTTTCATTCTTTGAATAGGAATACACACATGGCTCCATAGAGATTATTTTTTCATGTGTATATGTGTGTGTGTGTATGAGTGTTTGCATACTGAATGCAGCATACTGAATGCAGCACAAAGACGCGCTGCACAACTCATCACAGTGTGGAGATGTTTGCCACCACAGTAGCCTTGGAGTCTCTCCCCATTTTTTTGTGACCAAAACACTTTGACGACCCCTGTATAACTGTGTCTCTCCACTTCAGCTCTCCTCTATTCTTGAAACATGGGAAGACATTTCCCTCCTTATGTTCAAATGTGCATTAATACCTACTTGTGAATGAACTCCTCAGGCTCCCACTATAGGCAAAGGAGATCTAGTCAATGCAGTCCATCACACCTAGAGTGACCTCTCTAAGCCTGATACATCAGATAGCACACTGCTCCCAAGTCTTCACAGATGTACTGGCTAGATCTTCACTGGTTTGAAGTGGATTGACTCTGGCTGGATGTCCGGTGATCACTAAAGCTGCATTATCCCTTCCCTCATCAGCTGGGCAGGGGAGAAAAAATATAATGAAGGACCTGTGGGTTAAGATAAACACAGGGAGAAGTCTGCTACTGTTATGGGCAAACAGGCTTGATCCAGGGAAATTACTTTAATTTGTTACCAATAAAATTAGAGTAAGAAAATGAGAAATTTAAAAAAATTAAAAAACCTTCCCCCTCACCATCCCTCCTTCCCAGAATCAACTTAACTTCCAGTTTTCTCTTTTTTTTCTCTGTAGCAATGCAGAGTGATGGGGAATAGGGGCTGCAGTCAATTCATCACATTGTTTCCTTCCTCCTCAGTGTGAGGACTCCTTCCACTGGTCCAGTGTGGGGTCTTCCACAGACTGCAAGTGGATGTCTGCTCCAATGTGGACCTCCCTGGGCTGCAGGGGCACAGCCTGCCTCACCACAGTCTTCACCATGCAGGGGAGTCTCTCCTTTGGTATCCAGAGCATCTCACCCTCCTTGTCTACTGACCTTGATGTCAGCAGAGTTGTCACTCTCACATGTTCTCACTCTACCCTCCCAGCTGCAGTTGGTCATTTTTTTCCCCCTACTTTTTATATCTGTTACCCTAGAGGTCCTACCACCTTCACTGATGGGCTTGGCCTTGGCCAGCAGCAGCTCCATCTTGGAGTAGCTGGAATTTTCTTTGTCAGACATGGGGGAACCTTCTGGCAGCTTCTCACAGAAAGTCAATGCTTGTAACTTCCTGCCCCTGCTCCCTAAAACTTGCCATGCAAAACCAATACACTATAATGGGATCCTAGAAAATTAGTTCACAACTTTAAGTTATGTGTTTTAATCCTGAATGGGCTTCCAACTGTGATGTTTTGCATCTGTTTACAGAAAACTGGCTGGAGCTATTCACACTCATTGTAAAGAGGCACAAATAACTGGAAAACAGTGTATCGAACAACTTTTTACCCCCTCCATTCCCCATATTTTTGTGAATTCCCACTCTCCCATTGTCTCCACTTCATAAGGACCTTTTCTAGGAAGCACTGAGATGTTATTGCTTCAGTTCTGACATCCATTTCATAAAGCAACAGATTTAGATGATGGAATCAAAAAACCTCATAATCCTTCAGACTCAGAGCAAGGGCAATGATCTGTTGTATCTGAGGATGTGAGATATTTGTCTCTGATACCCTGTGTCAAGAATGGACACCCACTGTGCAGCAGCACCTTGTCCCCGAGGGGATGCTTGAGTCTCAGAGGGAAGGTAAGAATTTTTTTATTTCTGCTGAGCACGTTGTGCTGTCTGCTAATGTCACCACCCCTGAGTTGCAAATAGCTCCCAAACTTTTCAAGAATTCTCTGTAAACTGGAGTGGGTGTCCAGGACTGCCTGCTGCACGGTGGATAGTTGCCCAAGAGTGTGCTGTTCCTCAGGGGCAGACCAGGACAAGTATGCTGTTGGGAAGCACTGGGTCATCTCAGCTGCCCACAGTGGCCCAGAATCACTTGGCATATTGTGCAAAAAGTGGTGAAATGTTCACATGACAGTCTGAGTAGGTCAACATCTGACAGCAAGTAGCAGGCTGTCATAGTGAACATCTGGTAGATGGCATGGCATGTCAGACATAGAATGTCTGGAATGTCAGATACAAGCCAGCAGCTCTGGCACACTGACATCATCTTGTCCCTCTAGCCAGAGCTTGTCCTGTGTAAAAAAGCAAGCAGGTCCGATCGGCCTGAAAACCCTTCTCCTGTATTGGAGTGCCAGGAAGAACTGAAGGAGAAATGCAGCAAATTAAGCCTGGCTGTGAGAGACCTACATAGCTCAGGAGATAGGGTTATTTTTAAAGCAGAAACATCATTGGACCCAACTGCGGCATTAATTTATTCCCTCAACTGGTGAAGTATGGATGACTTGAGTTTCTTGGTCACATTTTGTTAAGAGAACTAACCTTCTTCCAAAAGGCCTTGGAATCAGCTGTTTAATTTGGCCTTTGTTTCAGTGGCATATTGACTTGTTCTGTTCTTTACCAAGTATCAGTACCCATATGAACACTTTCCAGATACATCCATCAAGTTCCTTTTCTCTTTCATGTCTCACTAACTCTGTCCCTGGGATAAAACTACCCTGTTCTCTCCTCAGTCAATTCTGGGAATACATATTAGCACAAAATTGCATGACCTTTTTGTCACCTGCCTGATTAAATGAGGTAAGGTTAGTTTAATTGCAAATTTTTGAGGGAACAGCCTTGAAGCACACACCTTGGGTTGTGTGAGTTCTCAAGGTTTATGCTCTTTATAGCCTTTCAGTAAGGCCTGTAACAATGACTTTAAACTGACTGACAATAATATGAGCTGTACAGCAAAATTGTTGCAACAGTATTTTTTTGCTTTATTTTAAAACTGATTGTTGGGTAAATTGTAAATCTTTAATGTGCACATACTTTCATTCTCAGATACTTATGGCAATTAAAATCTATAAAGTTGTTTTAAAGTGTCAAATTTCCCTTATGAAAGGTAGGGTCAAATTTACAGAGCATAGGGTTGGGTTGTAGTTTTCTTTTGATTCAGTTTTGATCTTTACTTGATGGAAAAAGATTACTTTGAAGATGATTCTCTATACAAAATTAGGGGAAGAAAGGACACTTAAGGGATTTCAGAGACCACATGGTTTAATGCAATAGATATCGTACTCTGCGTGATTTAGCAAAAACAACCCTAAGCATCTCTAGTACTTATATAGCGCTATTTATTCTGCATCAGCCAATGACTTAATCAACTGTGACTATACCCAGACAGTAAACATATGTTACTCCTCCCTCAAGAAGTAGTAGATCTACCCTTGTTTGTTGATTCAAGCATGGTGTACACTTCAACATTATTAGTCAGTCACCCGTGCTTTTAAATACAGAGATCTATTTACTTGCAGAGAGAACCACGAATACTTGCAGGGTAGAGAGGAGACCTGAAGAAGCAAAGTAGCAATTATCCACCTGAGAATGGGAATTACTTGCCAGCATGTAACTATACTGTTAGATTTTTACAAGAACTTTGGCAAGAAAGTGGTGCCTTGTTTTGCTCTCAGAAACACAGACTGCTGAAAACTACACTGTGGAGCAACAAAGCCATTGATACACTGATGCTGTAACATCATTTTCTAGGAAGTGACTTGCTTGAGGGCATGTTTCACAGCACGGCACTACATAGCACTGGTTACTTCTAGTGATATGAGTATTACATATAAATACACTCAGCATGCAACAAACTATCCAAAAAGAAGATCGACAGGTTTGTTATCCTTGAGTATTTTTCTGGTTTTCTTTGTTATTGTCTCTCCAATTCAGTGAGGTGCTTTATGCTCTCTTTATTGCACAATCTGTATTCCTTCACCACTCTCTCCTACCACAGTGTCACTTAATTGGTGGTTCTGCCATGAACAGTGACCAAGAGTAGAATTTTCCAGGGCTTGAACACTTAAGTCACATTGCTTATAGGTTGTATACCTGCAGTGAACACCGTGTCCTGTATTTTATACCAGCACTCCTGGTGCTCAAGGCCATGCTAAAAGTGGTGAGGATCTTACGTCACATCAAATACTTGGAGCGGCCAATCTGTCCTCTCTTTTAGTAGATGTGGCTTCACTCTCTTGTTCTTTGAAGCAAAAGAGAAGGCTTTTCTCACAATTTCCTTGAGAAAAAAAGGAGAGGGAACTGTTAAAAATGATTCTGCAATTTATCAGACTTACAAGCCCTTCTAAATCTCAGTTGGTGTATAATTTCAGAGATGTGTCACCATTTTCCCTCTCTCCACATCAGTGGGCCTGCCAAAGCTAGGATCTCCATTTGTCAGAGACTGGAAGAACAGTCATAGTCTTTAACCGACAAAATGTGAACCTCAGTATCCACAGTATCCACTCTCAGAGGAACTCAGTCCTGCACTGTGATTCTTCTTATGGTTGCTCAGGGAAAGGGCCAGGCAGCAGCTCCATCACCCAAGTGTCATCTCAACAAGTGGACTATGTGCTATATAACAGGAGAATTTCCTTGGTTGTTATTTTGGCTTAGTCTTTAAGTGAAGTGAAGTCAGCCTCACTTCAATCACTTTCAATGTAATGGACCAAATGCTCCTGAAAACCATCTCCAAAGATATTAAGAACAAGAAGGTCATTGAAAGTAGACAGTATGGATTTAGAAAGGGGAAATAATGCTTAACCAACCTAATAGCCTTCTGTGATGATATTATTAGCTTAGTGGATGAGGGAGAGCCATGGATATTCTTTATGTTGAATTCTATAACAATTTCAATGCTGGACACTGTCTGCTGTAGCATCCTTATAGACAAACTGATGAAATACAGACTAAATAAATGAACAATGAAGTGGACTGAAAATAACTGCTGACCTCAAAAGGTGATCAACAGTACAAAATCCACCTTGAAGTCAGTCACTGGTAGTGTACCCCAGGGAGGAATAGTGTGATGAATTGTAGCATGATGAGACAGAGCACTTTTTGAGCAGGTTTGCGGGTGATGCAAAGTTGCAGGGGGGAGTGGCTGATGTCAGATGACTGTCTTGCCATTCTGAGGAACCTTGAAGGACTGGAGAAATGGGCCAGCAGGAACTTCCTGAAGTTCATCAATGGGAAACACAAAGTGCTGTACCTGGGGAGGAATAATCTCATGCACCAGTGCATTCGGGGGGGGCAATTGACTGGAACTCGGGTTTATGAGAAAAGACATGGGGGTCCCGGTGAATACCAGGCTAGCAATGCATTCTCATAGCAAAGATGGCAAACTGCAACTGAGGCTCCATGAGGAAGAGCATTGCCATCAGGTCAAGGGAGGTGATCCTGTCCTTCTACTCAGCCCTGGTGAGACACATGTAGAGTGCTGAGTTTATTCCTAGACTCCTGAGTACAAGAGAGACATAGAGATACTGGAATGAGTTCAATGAAGGGTCACAAAGATGACAGAAGCATGGAGCATGTAATATGATACAGCTGTGACTCTTAGGCCTGGAGAAGTCTCTAAGGATCTTGTCCATGTAACCAAATACCTGATGAAGCAAGACAGAGCCAGGCTCTTTTCAGTGGTGCCCAGTGACAGATCAGGAAGTAATGGGCACAAATGGAAACATGGGATGTTTCTTCTCAACATAAGAAAACACTTATTTGTTGTTTGGTTTTTTTAACTTTCAAGGTAGCCATGCGGTGGCACAGATTGCCCAGAGAAGTTGTGCAGTCTCCATCCTTTAAGATAGTCAAAAGCTGACCAGACATGACCTGGAAAAACCTGCTGTAGGTGACTCTTCTCTGAGCAAGGGGTTGGACTAGAAGTTCTCTACATGTTCTTTCCTAGCTCAACTGGTCTTGGACTCTGATTTGAAGGGGTAGAATGTCTGCTCTGCTTTGAAAAAGACATGTCCACTGTTCTGGGCTTCACTGTTATGGAAGAAAAAATCATTTTAAGTACTTTTACCATGAAGAACTCCAATTATTGTGTAATACAAGCAAAATCTTTCTCTTCTGTGGTTGTGCTAAAGCCCTACACTGCACATCACCAAAAAACACCCTCCAAAACAACAAAAAAAACCCCACCCAAACTCTCAGTAAATTATATTCGTTTGGAAAAGTCATTGCTCTTTAAAATGTACTTTTCTCGTGCTTTGTACAACCTTTATTACCAAGTCCACAGACCATTCAAGTGAAGAAACCACTAGGTTTCAGATGTATTTCATGTTTCAGCAGGAAATCAATGCCAAACAGCTCTTCTGCAAAAGCTGCAGAATTTGTCCAGGTATGCTAAAACAGCTGTGAGTGGTTGAAGAACATTTGAGTAAAAATTGTGGAGCTCATCAAGCTTATGTACTTGCAGGGTTACACCTATATATCTCACTTGCACTTGCACTTGCCACTCTCTTTAGGCACCTCTTTTGCCTATAACTCTCTCTCTCTCTCTCATTCTGGAAAAGTGCGAGGCACATTGTGAAATCTCAGATTTGTCAGAGGATGAGGGCAGTTTTGTATGGAAGAGGAGTCTGTCAGGCCGCAGGAGATAGCAACATACTCAGGATTAGAGCTGGCAGCTGGCCTGCAGGAAGTCTGTGCTGGAGCAGCAGCTGCCACCCATCCATACCAAGTGTTTAGAGTCCCTGGGTCAGTTTCTGTAAATATAACTCTACTGACCCTTCTTCTGACCCTACTACTTTCCATATTTATTATGTGTCAGTGTGGAGACTCTTTCAGCGGTTCTTCTGGGAAGTTTGAGCAAATCACAGCGCCACTACAGTGGCTCAACAGAGCAGTGCTGGCTTTTTGTAGCCCTAGGAAGTTTCATTCAGAAGAAATGTTTGTGGCCACTTTAATGACTGAATCTTATGGTTGCTCAATCAAGTCTTGCTTCCAAATTCACAACTTACTTTCCTCCAGTGTCTTTCCTACAAATGTAATAGCAAATGGCTCTGTTCTGAAAAGTTTAGTATATGGTCAGCTAAAATTTGCTCTCACAATGCCTATTAAAAATGGTGATAGATAAATCTCCAGTCACTTGGAATAATTGAACTCTTATACTGAGGCTAAACCTATTACCAAAATGTTAGATCAAGCTAATAAATATCAAGTAAAGATAAAAAGTATTCTATGAATGACATTCAGAATGCTCCATCTCAATCAGGGAAGAAAGAGGAAATGTGTACTAAACAATTTCTCCCTTAAGCTGAAAGATTAATTATACCATTAAGCAAAATTTGACACAAAAATGTGTCAAAATGACTCATTCCTTTCCATCATTAAGAGCACATTAATCATTGCAGATGCTGGATTTTTGGTGAGTGTAATCAGCAATTAGATAATGTTTCCAATATATTTTCTTCAAAGTCCATTGCTTTCCTTCTTTTCAGTTGTATACATACATTTTCAATGCAATATGGTATATGGTATTAAACCAGATAAAGGGTAGATGACAGTCAGAGTTGGTTATTAATATTGATGTTCACCTAATTAAATATCATAACCCTGAGGTGCTAATTTATAGCATCTTCAGTAAAAATCTAACAGATTTGAATGTATTATCTACATGGTAGAAACAAATCATCCTCACAACAGTTCTGTAGCACTTCATTATCTGAGGAAACTCAGCTTTTTTTAAAAACACAGTTTTGCACTAATTAATTAATTTTATGCCTATGAATTGAGAAAGCATCTTCTTTCTGTGCTGCTGTGGTATTTTACTGTAGAAGATATTTTTATGGTTGATGGTTGGTAGGAAATACTGGAACTTGCAAATTACAAATAACATCAGATCCCAGAAGTGATTTATCACTTTGTCATTACCAAGTTTCATATCTGATATTATATAAACCATATGTTTGTAGGAATACTTTCGTCTTGCCTTTTATTTCCTTTTCTGTAATACTAGATATCAGCTCCTCTGCAACTAGTCATTTACCAGGCCTATTTACATAGACTAAACCTAGGCATACTCTACTATATCTGAAATGCAATGCAGTGCACCTGCATAAAATGCTTTTTCATTGGGAATAGTAGATTGAGAATGCTGCATGTCATGATGCAACAGTTTTTATTTTTAATCAAAGGGTTGTGACTGGCAGTTCAGATTCAAGCTAAACATATTTCATTCAGCCTCCATTCCCTGGTGTAACACAACAAAGTCAATTGCAATGCTCCGACCCATCTCCCTCCTCCCCTTCCTATGAATCAATTGTGTTTGTTCACTTATCGCCTTCTGGATCATATTTCATTTCTATTTTGGGACATCAAATGTGATACAGAATAGCTGCTATCTATTTGTTGTAAATTGTTTCTTGCTGCAGATTCTTATTCCTTTGCTGTGTAATGCATATCACTTCTAATCTCAGGGTTTAATAACACCTCAGAGCTTTTTAAACACACTAGACCAAATATGTACTTTTCTTCAGGAGTCTGGCTGGAGTCTGATCCTCTTAAATACCATCTAAATGCAGACTGCAGCTGAGTTCACTTCTGTCCAGGATTTGATAGAGATTTATATTTACCATGAATTTTCCTATTTGGCCTGACAGTTAAGTGACTTCATTGGCAGGTCATCCTCATGATCTGTTGTGATCATTTTTAGGTAGGCTTGAACTCTTCCTTTGTTCCCTGAGAAAGCAGAAAAATTAGACAAGAGATGATATATAATTGGCTTTACTTGCCAGTGATGGAAAATTGCAGTTACGGAGATAAAAAGGGCTTCTGTCCCTGCTCCCAAAGTGAAACTGTTTAGGTGACTTTTTTCAGACCAACGATAATCTAACCCATTTTAATGCAGCAGGCTCTTGAATCCTGGGCCTGACTTCTTCAAACAAATGCAACAACTAAGATACAGTCAGATTTTTTATCTGACTTGCTGTTGTTATGAACACATGGAAGATACCAAGACAGAAAATTAATAAGAATTTTATGCAACATCTCAATCAGTTAATATTTAGTCTGCACAAATAATATTTAAGGAATTTTTTAACCAAAATTTTGTGTGTGGAAGAAATAATTAGCAAGAAAATACCTAGATTACTACCTTTTTTTTGCTGTGAATATTATTTTTTCTGTAGGATAAAATAGGTAAAGCAAAACCATAAAATTAATTAATATTTTTCTGTTATGATG
>WEIV01006063.1:355469-369117 GCA_013390005.1 Calyptomena viridis | reverse complement strand
GGAAAAAAAACAAAATTCACAAAAGAGTAGTAAAATTTAACTGCCCATAAACCACCACTTTTCTCAACTTCTAGGTCAGGCGCCATGATGCTGTAAGACTTTGCCCCACTGCAGCAGTTCAGTGTTTCCAAAATGTCTTGAAAAGGTTTACGAGGCCCTGAAATACGATTTTCACACCAGCTGGGATGATTCTGCTTAAATGCTTTTCCATCCTGATGGCTCTTGGTGTTCCTGGCTTTTCCTCCGGATGGATTAGGGAAGTCTAGTCAAAGAAAAGAGTGTGGTCTAGTTGCTGTAACAGCACTGGCCCAGAAGCTTGGTGGTATTACTTTTAATCCTGCTTCTGTTACCTGTTTACAAATAAATAAGCTTGGCATTCATTTGATTTCTTGCTTCTATTTCAGCCTCTCAGCAGTATGTGTAATATTGACCTACAGAGATCTTATGAGACTTAACCAGTGTAGACCTTTCAAATTTTAGGATGGATAGAGAACAGGAAAAAGGCAAGTTTACCTTCTTTTTTATTTCTAAACAGAAACTTTAAACTAATAAAATTAATACTTAGCTAAGTAACTGAAGTAACTGACTGCAGTAAGCCTTTGCTAAATTGTGTATCTTCAACACAGATATAAAAGATATTACAAGAAATATCTTCAGCTCAGCTTTGCATCTGACAGCACTGGGCATCCACTAAGACCTTCTGAAGTTACAAGTCATACTGTAATATAAACAAACGTTTTCTAAGTTACTGAGACCTTACAAGTTATTTCCCATCAAGTAAACTACTAGGATTGGTCACAGGCAACCTCCTCTCCCACCAACCTATTTCCACTGTACAGTAGGATTTGACAGGCTACTGACGTTCAAGATAAACTGAATTTTTATATGTTTGCCCTGTACTAAAGATGCATATGAGGGTAGCTGATGTTATACAACAGTCAGATAACAAGCTTGAGCTCTCATGTGCACTACTGAGCTCCCCTACAAAATGAGACTGAAGAGAGCATAAGTTCCTCTTCTGGGGCAACAAGCATTTCATTAAAAGTTTCCCAAGACAAATTTTGGGTTCAGACTGAGGACCCTACAACCCCAAGTTCCTGAATTTTTATACTTATAAATTGTAATTTGTACCCTCTTCCTGTACTGCTTTACTGTTTCTCCATCTGGTTCCCTGTTCCAACAACTTCCTTGCTGATCACGCATATTACTTTTACTATGCAGTTCTTCAGCAAAGATTATACCAGCTGGGGCAGCTAAAACCAGTGCCATCCTTGTGGGTTTTTTACACAGGCTTACAAAAAACCCTCAGAAGACTTTATACTATTAAGCATTAGACGGTATTTTGTTGTTTCTAAAAAACAGTAAGAATTTGGGATTAAAAAAAGTGCTTAATTGGTTTAGGACCCTTAGTGATATCACACAATCAAGTTCAACACACCTAAAGATGGTTGATTCAATCTTCTCTTTGTAATCAGTGCAGGGAAAAATAGGGTATTCAGGGAGAAATTTAGAGCTCTGGTGCCCTAGAATACTTCCTGAACAATCTGTTTTTCTCTTATTAAGGGAGCATAAGAGGTTAAAGTGACTAGCAGTGGGCCATGATATTTCTTCCTCTTAAAGCTCTGTCTTCAATAAAAACCTGAGGTACTCTCATTTTTCCCAGGAAGGCATTAAGATCTAAAATGAGAACAAGTTAATGTAGGCTATATTTTCGAAAATAATTCATGTGTTTCAGACTACGAAAAAAACCTAAGAGAGCTGTGCTCTGAAAAGCTGGCTCACTTTTGGAGTGCCAGTACAATCAGCTGAAACAGGAGGTAGAACCCTTTGGAAATTACAATCTGAAAGTAAAAATAAGTTTCTTGATAGATTATGTAAGAATTTTAAGAGTTAATCCATTAAATCAATGGAATACTTGTAAAATCATGCTAACTTGCCTAAAACTGAAGTTTTCTGAAAGCAAGGAATTGTACTTTTGGGGGTGCCTGATCACTTCAGATAAAGACTAATCCATAATTCAACACTGGGGTTACCTGAAACTCAAACCAGAAGTTTCTCTACAAGGGAAAAAGAGGAATGAGCAGTAAAAATATGCAGGGCGCATATTGTTGTTTTCAGTTAGCTGAAGTTTGCTTCTAATGTAACATGACAACATTCTTTTAATATTATTCATGAGTTTTCATTCCATGAGTTATGCATGATACACGTAAAGCCCTGAAAATATACATCTATTTAACTTCTACAAATTACATGAGTGGCCTATAGAGGAATATTCCTTAATTACAAAACACTTCTACAGGATGAGCAAACAAAACAATAATTTGTATCATTACAGTCAAATATTTTAAGAAAGAGATTCTAGACAGACATTCTGTGGTGCTGGTTTTTATTGTAATTCAGCCTTGGAATTTACCTCTTCAAAAGTAAAGCAGTATTTAATCATTTGGCTCAATATTCTCTAGCATAGTAATTTCAGCCACGAAACAAGCACATTTGCCTGCTTCAGATACACAACAGAGAGTGAAAACTAAATTTTTCCATTATCCAAATTTCTTTTTTTCTCTTCCTCTTTTTGAAGCTGCCGATTCATAAGGGGATAGGGGTCAGAGTTCAAAATGCTAGTCTTACCCTTCAGATACCAGTCACTTGGGAGTAACTCACTTCTACTGGCTCTCGGTTTTACTGCTGTAGACTACTTGGTGACTCATAGGAGTTAAGGGTAAAGGAAAATAGTGCAAGCTCAGATATTAAACTTCTTGCACCGCAACCTTCCTCAGATTCTCTTCTTTTGTGCTTTGAAAAGAATTACATCAAATATAGTAATCCATATTCACAATAATACATACTGTGCATATGTTTGAAGCATTCCTATTAAAGTTAACATTTTCACTCTTGCTTCTATACTTTCACATAATTGTGGGAGTTTGGGGTTGAGGTTTTTTGTTTGGTTGGGTTTTTTTTGTTTTAGGGGTTGTGTTGGCTTTTGGTTTTGTTTGTTTTGGTTTTGCCTTGATGTTTTTAAAGTTTTCATCTTCTGTTATGAAGAGCCTTATTCTGCTTAAATATGACACAAAAGAAGGTATTTTTAATAGAAGAGTTCTCACTCTCATGAAATTATAACATTTTACATAGTTTTGAAATCCTGCATTATCTCTACCCTTAAAATACAGATCTCCACTACTCCTTGTCCTAGTGATAGTAACTTAATTCTAAAAATAGCAAGAACGCAAGACTTAAGTAGATAAAAATATCACTTAGCACTAGTGTTCTCCCCTGTTTTCATATATTTCTGCACCTCAAACTTGCTTCTTTGATTAATGAGTATGTCAACTTAACAACTCTGTTGCAGAGGGCAACATTGCACCAGCCAGTACAGCTGGCTTACTGCCCTGGCACCCTACAAATCCACAGCCAAAATACATTTCAGTTTTGGAGCCAACAAACAGATACCAGCACTATGAGCAGCAAGGAACCACCCCATTCTCAGCTGTGGCTGGGAATACTGTTGCAAAGCATGGAGACAGAGCCAGCAAAGAAAGCAGTAGGAAGATAATTTAAAAAAAAAAAAAAAAAAAAAAAAAAAAAAAAAAAGGCATGTATAGCTTTAAAAACATGTGATTTAAAAATGGCTACCATTTTCCAAATTCCCTTTGCTCTCAAAGAGCTTTCAGTTGTGCCTTCCTATTTACAAGCAAATGACATCCATTGACACCACAGAAATAACAGAGCTGAAAAAGAGTAATACAGGCCCTACTCTGGCTTCCAGATAGTCATTATCTACATAATCATCAATAATGATGTAAAGACACAAAAATAGCCTGCTCTCTTCTCTCCAGTTTCAAGGAGTTTACATGGCTCCTTAATCACTCCATTTTCACTAGGCAGTTACTGTGAAAGAAGAGACAGGCACACCTAACCCGAGTTGTCATCAAAATTACTTGGATCTGTGTCATCTTTATTATGATGTTTATCCTTTGCATACTCCCTGTTAACATGAAACCAGACCTACAGTGAGCTCGACTTATGCTATCACTGATTCAATGGCAGTCTAAAAAATAATAGCAAACAAATACACGTATGTAATTGCAGGGAACATTCAACTACTGTATGACCAGAAGTTGGACAGTGGGGGAACGTGTTAGCCACATTTCTTGACAAATGATGGACAGCTCCTGAAACTGAAAGCAATAGGTTTCTAGTCCTAAGGGTATTGCCTTCAAATATGTCTATGTTCTCAGGGTAGATCAGTTTTCCCTGCTGCAGGCATCCTGCTGAGAGGTGAGGTCCCAAGCAAAACACAGGAATCTGACTGCAAGCCTTTGAGGTGGCAGGAGCCAAGGGAGGTTCAAAGACAAGGCTGGCTGGTGGGCAGCACCTCTGAGTATTGCAGAGGTTAGAGGTTAGTAAAGCAGGAGCCACTGGCCAATAAAATAGTGTTTGGAGAGCCCACTCTACAGATAAATTGGAGATCTGTTTACACCTTTCCCAGCTTTCTGAGTTACACACACTGATGCTTCCCACTGTGATCTTGTCCTATGTCCACCAGTATCTCCCTTCCTCAGCAGCTGCCCTGCTCTCTGCTGGTTGGCTTTATAACATGGCTAAAGGATGCTTGGAAACTTTTAATCAGCATCCAGCATCAAAAATAAATAAATAAAAGCACAACTGCTTTTATTTGTGTCAACTGCTGCAACAAGATCTGGCTTGTTTGAGATTTCCCATGACTGCTGTACTAATGCTGGGAGAATAGCTTAAATTCTCTTGATTAGAGAAGCTAAACACAAAACAAGCCCAGTGCCAATCACACACATGAAAGGACAGCTTTTTGAAGGAAAAAAAAAAATCTAGGTAGGGTTACCACCATATTACAGCAGTCAAAAATCAGCAAATACCTCAATTCCAGAGCTTAAGCTCTATACCAGGAAGAACTTGCCCTTTTGATGAAGACATGTTTTGCTCAGCTTCCTGTAAGCTATACAGCTCTGTTTTATATAAGCACAAACATAATACACACCCCCCCATACACAAAGTTCTCAACACTGGACAATTTAACCACCGACATTACTGTCAGCATTGCTTAAATACAAATATATCTTACTGACTTCTATAAGGATAAAAGCTGAAGGATGGCAGTCATGAGGTTTTTTCCTTATCTATTGGAAAAATTCCATTTAGGACATGGTGCTGCTTTTTTACTCCACACCTTAAACAATAACTGATCTTAGCCCAAGCTATATAAAAATACCTCACCCTTCATTGCTCAAACTGCACGTGGCTGTATGGCTATCTGGTGAAATAGGTAAAGTGACTATTAATCGTTGGTTGTGATACTATGTGGTAATCCCACTGCAATGAAAGAGGATTGAAAATAATTTTACATGAACAAAATAACTGATAGACATCAACAAGAGTTATTTATTTCTTCTCAGCAAACGTTCGAAATACCATGCTATTCTTTACTGCATGAATACAAATTTTATAAAAAAAGAGACGTCATCTCAAAGGTAAATATTAAGGCTTATTACATAAATGCTTGCTACTCAAAAAAAAAGAAAGTACTCCACTAACCAGCATTTTCAAACTCAGTATGTATTAATCTTTTACTTCACCCGAACAATTACAAGAGTGAGGAAGGAGTTGTTTTCCCTCTCCTCTAGATACATATTGGCTACTACACATAGGTAGAGCAACAGACCAGAAATAAAACCAGTGGTGAGAGGAAGAGTGCAGAGACTGGGCTGGTGCAGGTATCTTACTGAAGCATTTCAGACAGTTGGTTAATGGCTGCAGTATTCATGCTCAGGCTTAACCTAATCACCAGATGCAGGATCAGCTAAGTTTTTCTCAATGTCTCAACAGGCCCCCATTGATATTTTTTGCTTTTGTTTGCTACAGTGTTGGGAAGCATATTTATGATAGACTGTGCTGTATAGAGGAAAAGAGATGAAGTATTCTGTGGACCCCCTGGGACCAGCATTCTACTACCAGCTGAGTCTGGTTGCAGGAAACTGTATTTCTTAATATAAACCACAATCTAACAACTTCTACCCATGATTCCCTACTCCATCCTTATAATTCTGGAATATGCATGACCTCTGTAATCCTCCTCTGGAGCATCTGTACAGATCTAAACCACCAGGACACAGTATGTATCCAAAGACACCTAAGGCTATGTGCCATTTTAATTTATAAAGGGCATTCAAAATTGTCACTTATGAAAAAAAGAAAGGAAAAAAAAAAGACAAGGAAAAGGGAAAGGAAGAAGTCAACCCTTAGATATAAATTACACTATTTGCAAGCCAAAGCACATTACAGTATATTCCTAAAACAGTCCACTATTCAAGTCGCAACAGAGATACATAATTTTCCCATACAAAGGCATCTAAGAAACTATTGGATATATCTGCATAATTTACAAAGACTAAAGGAAAAGTCATCTAAAGATTATCTGACAGCAGATTGTTTCTACACAACACATCAAACCTTTCTAATTTAAAAGCCAAATGTTCCTACTGTGTTGTAAGAAACATTTGATTTAGTCATTAAAACAGGATCCAGGACTTCTAAATTCCATTATCAATATTACGATTTGACCTTGTACAAGTTATCTATATATCTATCTACTCATCAGTAAAATGGATACACGACCAAGGTGTATTTACTACCACTACTTAATACACACACATGCAAAGTATTACAGCAATGCAGTATATTTCTGTTATATTGATAAATGCGAAAGTTGTAACACTTTCAATAACGAAAGCAGGTAAGTGTAGCAAGTGGAATTGATAAAGAAATGTGATGTGCTATAGACTAAGGAGCAGAGGGAAAGCACAGAGTAACAAAGAAAGAATGCAACACCAGGAGATGTGCTAATCATCCATTTGTCTGCAACTAACTGCTTCATGTGCATGACTGTGACAGTGCTTTTATGGGTTTATACATTTATAAGGGTTTGATATATAGTTTTGTTAACTTTCATATATACTCTCTGTAAATAGACTGTCCTAGTCTCCCCTCTCCCCTTCCCATTTGGTTACTCCTGACAATGTCATCCCTGCCCTCAGTTGTATCCCCTCCNCATGACAGAATATATTCTTTCTAAAAGTACGTGCCTTTCCAATTTTTGGATCATCTGGATTTATCTGTAGTCTATCCAAGCTGTGTATAGCAAGCCACAAAGGGTAAGTACCAAAAATCCACTGTGCAACAAGATGCAGACTCTTAAAATACAGACTCTTAAAATCTAATCTTAAACAAAAAAAAAAGCCTTAAAATAGCATAATTTCCCTCTTTAACCTTTTGTTGTTTAGAAGCTGCCAACATAGAACAAAAGCAGCTCATATTGTATCCTATAAAAATTACTCACTGAGGTGCTGATTGGTCTCAAATTTTGGAGCTTTTTCTCAGAGATGCCATGAAGATTGTTTTCTTCATTCTAGAAAGCAACAAGGCAGCACAGACAACAAGAAAAAAATCTAGGATAAGGATGCTCTCTGCAACAAATGAAGGAAGCAGAGAGCAATGAAAGTCTCATATATAAATGCCAAGGATTCTACAACTCCCATGGTGATCCTGGCAGTAAGCCAGGAAAAAGTTTTCTTATTCCTCTGCTGTTTGCAGCAACAAATCTTTCCTCTGGGGGAGGGGGTGAGAGGCTGGAACTAACTTCACTGCATCTGATAAGATGGCAAATTGTCCAGGCCTGACATTTATGGGGGACCCAGAGCTCCACTGAAGCACTCTGGGAGGATTAAGGCAGGGTTAGGCTCTGCAGTCGCACTCCTTAAAATGCTACAAATGGCAGACAGATGAAAGTTCACCTAAATTTGATAATGATGAGTCTAAAGAACCCCAAGACAGAAGCTGTCTCCTGTCAGGGAAAAACTGCAGCTGTAAGTTTAACATTGTCATTAAAAGGACTTGTAAAAATCTAACTATGCTGAAAGGGCTTCTAATGTCCAGATATTGAAATGAATTTCTGTTTAATTGGTTAACAAGAACTAAATCCCATCTCTTTTATGTAAGCTGCACCACCCACAGGAAAACTCCACCACCCATTTGCTTTAACTCTATCCATTTCACTGCAAGACCATTTCACTGCAAGAAGGGATGTTTCACACGCTGGCAGTGATTGCCTGGAGCCAGCAGAAAGGCTCATATAGCTGTCAGCAAGCTGATAAGAGTTGAAATTACTCTACAGAGCCCTCTTTAAAGAAGAGCCAAAGCAGCACATTAAATGAAAGGGAGGAGGGGTCAGAAAAGCCAGCCACTCATGTTGTTTTAACGTGGCACTAAAACAAGTCATTGATTTATGCATGTGTCTTCAGCTCTGTTTGACCTGGAGTCTGAACTTTTCTTCAGGTCAGGGCTGAGGCACATGGGATGTGCACTACAAAAACCACAACAGCTTGTCCAGGTATACGGACTGTGGGAACAAACATTGCAAACCACATGCTTTCTATCCACATCTTTTACACTGAATTTAAATTCCATTTTAGCTTTTAATTGTCCACACAGACTGAAAACAAGAGGTTACAATTATCTAAAACTTTAATTAATGAAAAGCAAGAATGCTGCATGGCCACTGTTCAAGAGAGTACCTTGTGGGGCTTCAGGAAAGTGAATTACGCTTGTTCATCCAAAGGAGGAAACTACACATCACAGTCAATATTCTCTCACTGAAGTGTTTGGCAGCCAGTGAAGTCAAGATGCTTTTTAAAAGTCACCGATGATCTGACAAGGTTATTTTACATGGCATTATAATACCAAGGTCTTCTGTAAACCTGAGTCCTGAAGTTGTATCACTGTGCCTGCACCAGGTCTGACCAAATGGGCTTCTGCTCCCCTATTCTCTCTGACAATGCCCTGCAGCAGGTACCTCAGGAACCCCTCTTCCACAGACACAGCAGGCATAAGCCTCCACTTCCCCAAAGTACTCTCCAGCTTCCAGAACTCTGCAATGCAGGAACTTCTAAGCCAGAAGGTGTATCTTTGCATTCATCTGTGACAGATGCTCCTTCTCTGGATTTCTTCATTCTGCCTTTACGTGAATAAAACCCCTCCACTCACACAAAATGACAAAGCAGTGATTCTTACAGACTATGTATTAGTTCTGTGAGAAGATCATCTCCTTTTTAAATTTTTTTAGATCACTTTCCAAATAATACAAATCCTATGAAACATCAAGTCAAATTGTATCAAACAATACAAATTGTATCAGTCCTCGCCATTCACTTTTTTCATGACCTTCTTAACACCAATCATTCATTTTCAAGATGAAGAGTGTTAGGCTGTTTAATAACTCTTCTCTTGAAACTTCCAATCACCCTTGTTCTATTATATCCTTTATAAGATGGGAGAACCATAACTACAGACATGTATTCATGATGAAGACATACAACAGATTTACACGGTGGCATAGTATTTTCAATCTTGTTCCCTACCTCTTTTCTAAAAATTCTTTAGTTTTCTTGGTTTTTTCTACTATAACTGACCATGGAATTTATACTTTCACGTATTTTTCACGTATTTTTTACAGCTCTAAGGATTCTTTTCCATTAAATGACTGCAGCTAGTTGAGAGGCCATAACTGCCTATGAGAAGGCTGTTTTAAATTGTGTATATACCCATTTCTTTGTATACTGGATTTGTCACTTTACCATTTGGTCATGCTGTACCTGAATTTTGGTGGCCTATGGTGTGCCAGTTCCAAATAAAACCTGTCCCAAGGCAGACTATTCATAAGAGGTAAATGCAAGAGGTTTTACTATGACAGTTAGTTCGAGCTGCAAATACTCCCCTAAAAAGCCATGTTGTTCTGTGGTGTTTACCTTCTACACAGCTACCTAACTTTTTAGAATTTCTTATCTCCAACATATCTACTTCCCTGTAAGTTTGACTGAAATCAGCAATAAAATAAGAGAAATCAGCATGCACATTGCATGTGATCATATCCTTGTTTCCCTAGGAAATCAGGATGAAAAGAATTCCCACATTCAAAAACACTAGCTCTTCATTCTTGTACCATCAGAACACACGAAGTTACGCAGTTTTCCAGAATATATATTAACTCAGAAGTTTTATTTTTGGGAGACAGGGAGTATTATAAAGTCAAAAAGGAACTGGCACACAAAGCCTTCTTTTGAAAATAAAGTCCTTACCTAAAATCTGTTCAGTGAGAAAGTCTGAATAAACAGGGGAATAACACTTCTCTTCCCCTTACACAGTACTGCCATATTCTGATCCTATAACTTAATGAGTCTAGCCTTATTAAAATACTTCTAAGTATGTTGCCATCAAGCGAGGAAAAATATTTACAAGATGCCCCTATATTCAGATGGAGATATTTCACAAAAAGAGGAGGAAAAAGTCACAGAGGCTTGAGATATAAGCTGAGGAAAATTTTCATACTCGTTAGACGCATTTATATATCAACTATAGTGCTGAAACATGTTTCCAGAGACTAACAGGCTTTCCAAGGAAAACCTTAGGGAAAAAAAATGTTGCAAGGGAAACTATACAAGGCATGGGATAAGGTGGTACCAACAGAGTTTTGTTTTGCTTTTTTTCCTTTACCTACTTCGCTCTTCAGGAGCAAGACAAAATTCCAAATTTTACTCTCTGTCATACAGGTCTTACTTCTATTCTTGCCCCTTCACTTCTATAACTTTGCTATTACCTGGGTGCTGGTTAGAGGTGCAGACAAAATGAAAGCATAAGGATGCAGCATCAAGTCTGCTGGATCAGTAGTTGTGCAGCTGAGCTGCTTATCGACTTGCCTCTGGGCACTTCTGCCAGTGTTTCAGACTCCATATGGAACTATTTGAGAGAGGGGGATGGTTCAAGGAAGCTTCAAAGAAAATGAGAATGACAACATTACTGTAGAAAACAGACAAGACAGCAATTCCAGCGATACAGAAGTTTCATCCAGACTGCTATTAATTTTAGCAGATCATCTCGCAGAGGCTGGTTTTGATGCTCAAAATGTTGCAGTTTTATAAGAGCCAACACATGCTAGTCTCCAGTTTTCAGGGATATAGGCTGTACATTTAGTATTGAAAATATCTAAAATTTTTTTATAACAGTGTAGATTAGGCTATGAGTACAGAGGCTATTACCTTTTGTGAGGAAAGTCAGAAAACTGAACTGGGAATTGTTGACAGCAAAATGTTGCACAAGTTTGAACAATAAAAGCACGTAAGTTAATACAGCTAATCTCTAAAGATCTCAGTGCAATCAGGTGTAATTTAGTACAGTAGAATTAATTCCGATTTCCCACACTCCAGCTCTGTTCAAACCATAAACCTCTTTCCCAGTTTATACCATGTACTGTATGATAAAACAACTAGCCAAAATAAAATTGTGTTACAAAAAAAAAACACAGCTCAGGTCTTCAAAACTAAAACACCTGTATTTAATCCTCTTCATGACAGTATCGTGTGATGTCCAAGATAGGTGTATAAACTGTAAGAAAATATTTTCAAATATGGGTTCTTACATAATTTAAATGTAATTACTTCTTTTTAAGAGCTTCCCTTTCTTCTTCAGTAGATGTATGGCCAGAAACAAAGCAAATCAATAATCTTAGAGAAAATTTTACTTATTAAAAACAGACAATCTATTTCAACTTGAAAAAATTGTATGTAAGTATATATTTTTTACATGTATACATGTTTACGTCTACATCTTAACCTTGATGCATGATCTCCAGAGAATCATCTGTAATAAAATACTGCAAAAAGAGTACCTAATCAACAAAGAAAATTGGTAAGCTAACACCCACAATAATATTTGTTTTAATTATGGTGTTTTCCAGCTAAGGATAAGGACTATGTCACAAGAAAACCAGTGAAACCAATGCAGTTGGACAGCATGGTTCCAATTCCACAAAGGTTACCAGACGCAGAAAGCCTGATAGGTATGATGAATGCATGCTTCAGTCTACCAAAAATCAGGAGAAATTTAGAGGAAGGATTTGTTCTATTTACCTAGAAACAAGATGATCTCAACCATATCTCAACCACACATATCAACTGGTTCTTAATTTCCTGAAAAAGTACATTAATTGGTAGGTACTGGCAGAGCATGTTTCACAAGTCTTTATCAAAAATGTATTGTCTGCCCTAGTGGAATTCTTTTGTGCAATAAAACCAGTTTTTGAAACAAAACCTAAACACAGTTTAACCACAAAAGAAATAGTGAGATGTTATAAAACAATTTTCATACCAATTTTAATAAAAGTTCTTTGCAAAGATCACATTTTCCCCATTTTAAAATTAGTTGTGGACCCATCTTTTTGTAACTGCTATATCAAACTCCAAGTGTTACACATGTAGAAACAAGGAAGAACATCATCCTTGTGATCTAACTATGTTTCCATCTCAGTAAGAGCAATGCTCAGCAAAGAGTAGAATGGACTGGAGAAAATCAACTATACCAAAAGACCAATGTCAGCCAATCATTTTCCACGTTACAAAAAAAAAAAAAACAAAAACCCAAACAAACCATCAAGATACTGTATATCAAGTGTTACTAGTCCTTGGAGTTGAAGGAGCAAAAGAAAGCAGCTTAAATATTATTGAGAAATATAGGTTACTTGCAAAGCCAGATAATTTCGTAGCTTTTGTTGCCTTTCCATGGCTAAGCAGCATGAAAAAGTGCTACAGATCACATCTCCAAATATGTATAAATCACTCCAGTTCATTTGCAGCTTCATTCTATAAATATCTATTAGCTGAGTTTAATTTTAGTAATTCCTTGCCCAAGAAACAAAATAGAGGACTTGTGACAAATTCATGTTGCTTCTGAACTACCCTTAGCACAAGTCCCCTCAAGAAGTTCATTCCAACTTCAAAGTTTCTTTTCTTCTCTCACTTTAGCCTCATTATGTGAATCTTTATTAATCCCTGTATATTGTTGCTGAAGTGAAGACACTGAAAAAAACTGAGAAGATGTTTTGTCTAAACAGAAATCCCAGGATACATTCCCAAAGCATTTAAACAGAAAAACTGCAAGTGTGCAACTGCTCCCTAATGTGAGAGTGATGAGGAGAGAGGAAACAAAAATTTGTAGCACAGGTGGAGTACTAGTGCATATTTATCAATGAGGAAAAGCAATCAGGTTACTGATAGTCCACACACTAAGTCACTAAGTACTTTTCACCACATCAGACAGCTAGAACACAGAACCATGTATAAGCAAGGGAATTTCACAGACACACCAGGATTTTTCCCTGTTAATAAGGCTGACAGGACATGAAACGTATGGATAACACGTTTAAGAATCCTTAATACAGGGACAGAAATAAAGTCAGGAAGATGAAAGACAGACCTTGGGATTTCATTCTGTTATTTTTACTATCAAAACACACAACTATAGCTTTAACAAACGCAACAAGATGTGAGAGGAAGCTTTAGAAAGACTTACTTCGCACCTTCAGTTAAGGGAATCACATTTTCCAATGATGTTCAGTGATCTTTGAACCCAACAACAACTACTGCAAACCATCTATAATCCAACAAAATTCATTCCAGACAGACACTCTAACCACATTATTAGTATTAAAATATCTTCCATTTTAACTTCATTTTATAGAGTTAAAATGTTACAGATAATATAAATAATATATACATCACCCGAATTAAGG
>WEIV01006063.1:332407-346380 GCA_013390005.1 Calyptomena viridis | reverse complement strand
AAAATTCTATCAATAGAAAATGTGAGAACAAGAAATCTGTATGTTATGAAACTAAGTTCCAACAGTACAGGTTGCTTGGGACTCTATGTGCTTGAGAGCATGGGGATGATCAAGTATTAATACATTAAAATGCAATTCAACCTTCCAACAAGATGACCCTCGTTGTCACCCTTCTTTTCCTAGATGGGACAATCTTTTACCACACAGAAGTGCTTTAAGAAACAGAAGAGAACAATATGTACAGAAGAAAGCAACATATCATTTACAATTCCAGGAAAAAAAAAAGGTTTGCTACTATCTCCTTTCATAATCAGGCTTCTTTGAAACATGCTGTTAGAGGATGACAGCTTTTCTGTTGCCATTTCATCTCCGGTGACCAGGTAGCACCATGAACACATCATCCTAGTTCCAAAAGAAGCCCAGATTTAGCCCCTTTGTGAGACTTCTCACACAGCTGATCAAACTTGCAGTCCTTAGTCATTCAACAAGAGGGTGTGCTACACTTTTTGCTGCCCCAGAATACTAGGTCAGCTTAAGATACCATACAAAACAGTTTGGAAAAAAAAAATTCTCAATTTTGGTTTCTCTTCTTTTCTGTGGAAAGAAGCAGAACACAAAAGCAGCACTAGACAAGGCACTACAAAAAAGATCTTGAGAAGATGTATACACCGCTGTAGCTATGATTACAGCCAAAAGCCTTATTATTACCAGCCTGCACACTGTCACAGTTCAGATCAGAGCAGGCACACCTCTCATTAGTAATGAAAAGTCAAGGTGAGACTGGAAGAGGCACTGACAATCCATTAGCTGATGTTCTTGTTTCTAGATATCACTGAATAGTACACGTAGTTTTCAGGTATGACTGAACACCTTAGTAGAGTGCTTGGAGAAGCAGTTTTTCCACAGCTGTTAGACAACGTATTATCATTATACCTAGTTATCACTAACACCCATAATTTTTTCCCATCAGAACAAAACACCCTCCACGAACACCAGTATGTTCTGCCTGTTTTAATCCCCATCAGATGTCCCACAGGATACTTCACTTCCTGCTCTGACCAGCAGCACAGTTGTTCAGTGTTCAAACACCATGATCACACTTTGCCATAAATGTAACTGACTTCACCCAAGCAGTAAAGGCAAACACTCTTCAAAGACCCCAGGCTCTACATTAGAGGTCCTGGATTAGAGGTGCATTTCACCTTGATAACTACAACATCAGAACAACTTGCCCTTTATTACCTTTCATTCAGAACACAATGACAGGAGCAAAAATCAGCTTGAGAACAGGATGATAAATGAAGTACATGCAGAGTTAGGATTTACATTCCAAATCAAGTGATTATTTTTAATTTCCTTCCAATAACCACCATCTCCCTGCCTTTGGTGACATGTACAATGCTGCTACAACTAGGTCTCACTGTTGAAGCTGTATGTTCCACGTCTTATCCATATTAATTCAGTTTACAAGCGGGGACAAAAAAAATTGGCCTGGGTGTTGCTGTTCTTGCACTTTCTATCCCTTCCTCTTTTTTACCCTCCAGCCCTCAATTGGGAAAGCAGAACCAGATTGTTTTAATTGGATCCGGTGAAAACACGACAGCACTTCATCAGCTTTGAGAAAGCAGGTGTGTGTCATGCAGACTTTTACCTAAATAAACCCACAGGGAACCAACACCAGTTAAGTAACTCCGCACAGATTTTCATTGTACAGTGCAGTAAGGGAGTAGGAATATTAACTCCTAATGTACTCAAGACAAATAATCTTTAAATTGCACTCATCAGTGAGGAACGAGACTGTTCCTGAGCAACTTTTCACCACTTTTCAAATATTGATCATTCTTTTTCTGCATGAAGTGCTCCAGCTGGCCTGTACTCAAAAGTTTCTGCCCAGCTGCCATTAGCAGCAGCTTTTTGCCAAACTTCACAAGTCACCGAGACCCAATCCACAAACTGCAGGAGAAACAAATGAAAAGCATCTCAGTTCGTATGTTCAATCCCACAGCTGCAGATCAGCTTTGCAAAAGAAATCCTTTCCACCTCATTATTGTACGACATTCAACAGCACTAATTAACAAATAATATAGAGATTCTTTCTTAAGTTTTATGGTAGGAGATTACATCAGTTATGGCAGCTAATACCAGCAACACAGCCTCCATGCCCACAAGGCAGACTTCCACTATTGAAATTATGGAATAAAGCCCTTTTAAACTGTCTTTGGAAATTGGATTTAATAATTTAATGAACAAACAACCCCTTAATGAATTATATTAGCTAAGAACTTTTCCAGATGTAAAATTATGTACAGGACCTTTGTGTATAAGGTCTTTACCTGGATTAATATTCTGCAGCAAATCAACAGAACACAAATCTATCAAACCTCTTGATCCACTACCATTCAACTATGTATGATTCCTGACACATGCTGACTGTAGAAGGCAGGCCATACTCCCCATGCAAAGTTCACAAATATTTCACAAATGATTTCACAAAATCCCTCAAGACTTTTTGGAATTGTCTTGGTACAGTTCAGACAATTCATTTAAAAACAACTGAACTCTACCAACATACCTTTATTTTGGTTGCGGTGCTCTCACCCTGTGATGCTACAAACAACTGTCCTTCACACTTGGTTAACTACACATTCTGTAACACCTGCAGAAATTCTCAAATTAAGAACATGTACCCAGGTCACTCATTCTGTTAGACAGATCTCCAAAATCATACTGAAAGCTCATACTGTATCACCCAGTCCTTTCCAGGTCCACACTACTGATTTCTTTCACAGATTCCTTGCCTTCACACCTGTGACCTGTACTATAGCTTCTGTACATCAAGAAGTCTAACTGCTGGTTGCCTACAAAAAGGAGTTTCCACTTTTTTGCTGTCCCAAGAACTGTTATTGCCTCTTTTACGTATTACAGCTCATGATCATACAGCTGTGGGATGAGTCAGATTGGTGAGTTACAACAGCTGTATGCCAAAGAAGATTTTAGCTTTTTACTTAAAGCACTCAGCTTCCCATGTGAGCATGACAAACACCTAGGACAAAATATATTTTCTGCATACTAACCCAAGGCAAACAATAAATGGACATTCGAGACAAAAAAAGTTTAAAAAAATGTTTTGTAGATTTACTTCATTCAGTTACTAAACCCACTTCCACAGATATATGCATCCATAAACATGCAGTCCATTCCATTAAACAGAGCATTGTCAAAAGAAAATTCTCCTTAAGAAGTATAAATCTAAGACAACAAACACGAGTATTTATTAACAAATTAACACCTTTGGTTACATGAGACTGATACTTGACTGCCCTCTTCAGGCTAACACACATACATACAACATATTTTATATAGTTTCATACATTTTAGTGAAAAACTGAAGCCTTACTTCACAGTGATGTAATGACAATGAGCAAATTTACTCTTTAAAAATGTCCAGAAAAAAAAAATGTTCTGTTCTGGTACTGTTTTAAATTTTCTTTGCTGCAAAGAAATCAAGACATACTCCACAAACAATCACCTTAACAAAAATCTCCTATCTCAGGCAAGATTTTGTTGACATTTGACAGAAGAAAGTTAACCTCGACCTTCAAGAGAGGGACTGGTCACGAGACCAGTAACTAACCAACTTAGCAGAACTAAGGACACACAGGCTAATACAGTAGAAACATATTCAAACATATTCTAAGCTAAGTAAGTCTGCCTTCCTCTTGCTCCAATTTTCTCTGCTTTACAATCTCCTTTCCTCTTTCAGTAAAGTAAACTATTCTGCAAGTGAAAATTGAGCTCAAAATTTACGCCTTTTGAGTTCCTGGCAAATATTTTCAAAACAAACTTACCAGAGAATGAAAAGCATTTGTCCAATTACTAATACAGTGTAATTATTAAGATAACAAAAACTATTGACATTCACCATAGTTTTGTCAAGCAGAGAAACTGCTTTAAAATGCCTGACTTCCATCAAAAACCTGGAGCTACAATCACCTTTAAATTTCTGACTTGCATCAAACAAGACATCCTGTAAAGCATTCAGGTTCAGTAACACACCAGAGAGAGGTTTAACCTCCAGATTCTCTAACCTTACAACAACTCCAATGCTTAAAAGCAAACACTGTCAGCCACATTAAAATTACACCAAAAGTAAGGATGGGGCTAAACTTTCAGATTTCAGAAGTAAACACCTATTCTATACAAGGCAGGGACCTCTTTACTTCCCTTTTCTGAGAAGCAAGGAAGTCATATTCCAGCTTTGTAAAGGCTAAGGAGCACATCCTTTGCCATCAATTGCCCTTCTGAGCTTGTTACTTCTTCAGTAGCATTTAAACCTGTATCTGTGCACCCAAACACAGCACAGCACATACCTATCCCTAGGGACATCTAGGGCAGTGTTATAATCCGGTGGCCCTCCAGGCAGCATATTGAAGAGCAAGTGATTTGTGCCTCGATCCCACCTATGGCAAAAGAAGAAACAGATGGCAATTAGAAAGGCGTCTTCTGCGTACAGACAAGTTCTGTCAAAGCCCAGCTCTGGCAGTAACGCACTGCATCTTCCCCTCCTGCATCCACCCTAGTTTTTCCCACTCTGTGTTCTTAAAACACACTGAAGTTTCAGAACATACCTGGATAAATGTGCCAAAGCCTGAGCTGTCTCCTTGATACGGAGTGCGTTCTGATTGAGGACATCTATGGATGGCACAAAAAGGCAGGCCCGGTTCACATCGTCAGTGTAGAACTCACTGTCAGAGATGGCTGTTAGCAGCTCATTGTATTCCCTGGAAATGGTGTTGCTCACAGACGTCCCATATTCATCCACATACTTTTTCAGTGAGTAGATATACACCTTGATTTTGTTTTTGGGATTGAAGCCACATCTATAAACATCAAAGCAGGTGTGCATCCTGCAGCTGAGGTCTCCCCGCTCAGGAATGGGACTATCAGCAGGAAGCTTGACCACAGGCACATCATGGACACTGCGCTTTTCAACGGTCCAGTCACCGGATGACTCAATGGAATGAGGCCAGAACTGGAACATTCCTGTGGCAATTAGGCCAAGCAGAACTATGGAAAAGAGAGTGATGTAATAAATGCGATGCTTGGTTTTCATCCTTGGGATGAGGGCTGGTCCCCGGGTGTTATATTTGGCCGACGCACACATAATGGAATTAATTATCTCTTGTCTCTACAAAAGAGAGAGAGAAGTTTTAGGGTGAAGTCTAGAAAAGATGCACAGCTATCACAACGCAGAGAAACATCCAGTTAGCCCCTTCATGGAAGGTTCTCAGCCTCAGCAGATTGTAGCAAAGTTTTTTCACATGTTCACGTCCCACCAGAACATAAGATGCCAACCTGGAATGCCACCTGGCAAGGACAAATTGAGGCTGATCTGCTGGGCCTGGTGGTAACAAAACTAGGTTGGCCAGTTAACAAGCACAAGTCAGAAAAAGGCATAGCTTGGACAGCAAGGGGAGGAGGGAACTGCAGAAGTGGTGAGGCTTAATAGGTCTCACTCCACCTGCAATGAAGTGTATTCATAGTGAATAAATAAAAAACAAAACTCTTATTCTGCAGGAGAAGAGAAACAATTTGGATACCCTGCAAAGGGCTTATAACAGGACATCACACAGAACTTAGGATCATGTTACTATTTCTAAGGTAAAGGTGCTTTTGAATTGAATTCTATAGGAGTCCCATCACATCTCACTAGCATGATGGTAAACTACTTCTGGCAAGAAAAAGAAAATTAATTTGTAATCTTTGTTACCTCTTGGGGAAAAAAAGTGTTCTGTAAGCTGCCACTGCAGCCACATTAAGAAAAGCATTTAAGTAATAGTTCGCCATAGCTGAACTACAGTTGTAACGAAAAACATGATGTAATTTAAAGTATCACAAACTATTGTCACACACCATCATCTTTGATATTTCTTACAACTTTTTACACACAGAATTGTGGTTCCTGCAAAAGTCAATTTACATTAACTACAGACGGAACAATCGGCAAGAAAAACTTGTTTAGGTTTTCAACTGTAAGTTTCATAATAAATAAATTCAACCTGAACTCTCCACAGTGAGAGCTTTTTAAAAGTAGTAAGTATGTTTTCCAGAAAAAAAATGTTAATGGTATTATTATGTGTTTTCCTTTTGGACAAATGGGATGTTTTCTTGCTTTGTATACTAGAAAGAAAGTCTGACAAGTCAACTGTCCAGCAGACAACAAATATTAATAAAACAAGTATCAGTGAACAAAACTAGTATGAATTTCATTATTAATCAAAAGGTCTTTATAAGAAATTGGGTTATTTGGCAGTTCTTAACAAAAGACTGTTAGGATAGGGTGGTTAACCGTACTTACACTCAGTAGCACTAAAATAATCTCAGATGCTAACAAACACTCCACTTTTAACAGCTGCTCTCATCAATTTACGTCCAGTTTCAGGAAGAAGCTTCTCAAGCCTCCTTTACAAGGCAATACACACGCGACATTATCAGGACAGATGTTAGAATGCTACATCACTATCAGTTCTATAACTAAAAACTTTCCATACTCTTCCGACTGTAACCACCTCGTTCCTCCTTCCTGACACAGCGCCAGAACCACCTGCGTGATGATAAATCCGCACATTTGCAGCGAGCATTTCAGTCACTCGGCAAATCTGTCCAGACCCGAGCCCGGGGGGAAGAGCCCCCAGTGAAAGGAACCTCTCCATCCACGGAAACGTTCACTCGCTCTTACACAGCACATAATCCACTTGGGCAACTGCAGGCACGGGACAAGGTGTACTGCAAATAACGGAGACAAGACACACCAGGCACAGAGGTTGCAACAACACCGCAGGACCCGGGATGCGGGATGGGACGGGCCGCTTTCCGAGGGACACGGCGGGCGGGCNGTGTGCAGGGCCCGGGGAAGGGGCCGTGCCCGCGGCTCTCCCGGGGAATCCCGCGCTTCCACTGCGGACGCGCCCGGGTCAAGGCGGTGTCCGCTCCGCTCTCCCTCGGCAGCTGCCGCCGCCCCCGCAGAGCGCTCAGTCCCCTCGCCCTGGCTCCTCGCGAAGCCTGCTTCATTCTGGGGAGTTTTCTTCACTGCTGGCGGTTTTTCTTCCGATGCTGCGCTGGATTTAGTCCCACCCCGGTGACTGAAGCCCGGCTGCAGGATTTGGGTGCTTCTCCATTCAGAACAGGCACTGGGACAATGTTAGTGTTTATCTGGGCATGCAAAATTTGTACCGATGAGCCACCACCGCCCTGGTTTTCAATACATTCACATTCTTGGCTCATTTTCCTCCAATTCCATGCACCTTTCCAGAACTATGTTGGGCTTTCTCATTGACCAAAGGCTCTGGGGTCTTGTGTCACTTTCCCACCTGCTGGATCATACTACTTAAGTGAGAAAACAACCCAAACCTGCCCCAAACCTTCTCAAAAGTAACTTGAACCAACACCTCTCCTGATAGAAGACGGAAGAGGACAAATTTGTTGCATAAAATTCTGGCTGTGTGGGAAACACAGACACTTATTTAATTTCCAAAAATGGGAGCTGATTTGTTCTGTAGGGGGAAAAAAAAAAAAAGGTGAGATCATAGAATCATAGAACGATTTGGACTGAAGGAGACCTTAAAGATTATCTACTTCCAACCTCCCTTCCATGGGCAAGGACACCTTCCACTAAATCAGGTTGCTCGAAGTCTTCTTCAACCTGGACTTGAACACTTGCAGGGATGGGGCATCCACAACTTCTCTGGGCAACCTGTGCCTCACTACCCTAATATCTAATCTAAATCTACCCTCTCTCAGTTTAAAGCCATCCTATCACTACGTGCCTTTGTAAAAAGTCCCTCTCCAGCATTATTGTAGGCTCTTTTCAGGTTGCTCTAAGGTCTCCCCAGAGAACAACCCCAATCCTCTCCGCCTCTCTTCATAGCAGAGTTTGATACTGCAGCCAAACTGCACACTGCAATGGTACAGTGCAGACATTCCAGCAGTAGCAAGTGTAGTGTCTCTGCATTTGGCACACGTGTTCTTTAACCTTCTCTGCTCTCTGGGCTGATACACCCTGACTATGTTCCATGAACATAGTGAAGTGGAAACAGGGATGACTTTATATCTCGTACCTGTAAAAGATTTTCAACTGTTACAACTGTCACTATTTAAATGGTGATAGTTTAACAGTAAACAATTTTCAACAGTTTTCAGTTGTTTACTGGTTCTCTCCTGCCAAGCTGAGGACAGATATAGGCTGCCTGAGGAGCAAGTCCTCCCTTTTGTAAAGCTGCAGGTCTTCAGAAAACATTGCCACAGCCATGGAGCTACCAGAGTGATGTCCTGCCACAAAAAGTTCTCCTGTTACAACCCTTCAGCCAGCTGGTTTCTGGGCCAGAAGCATCTCTAGCGTGCCAGCAGCTCTCTGCTGCCTGGGCTAGCAGGCAGGCCGGCTCTGCTCCTATCCTGTAATCCATAGTGGTTTAAAAGACTCTTATCATGTGTATCTCATGCTGACCTGAAATGTATTATTCCCCTCTCCAACTTCTCTTGTAGCCTTTTTTATATATTTGTATCTTATGTACAATGGTAAGGTGATGGTTTACTACTATAATATGTTTGTGAAAGGACCAGGTGTTGCACCTGTCCCTGCTCTAAACCTCTAAACTGAGTCTCTTTCTGCCACACACATTGAGTACAGTGTTCTTAAACAGTCTTAACTGTTTAGTTCTTTCCTGGATTAGTTCTCTTTCACTTCACCTGCCCTTGGGAAAACAGCTTTCTGAAAAGCCATCCACATGCACGCACAGAGACGGCTCAGTACTCCCACAAGAAAGGCAAAATGCTGTCACTGCAGTTGCTTTCTCTTCTTTCTTTCAACCTCTGCTCACACACGTTGCATAGCAGGTGATGTAGCATTCTCCTCAGACTCACTGCTACCTTCTTCATCCTCTCCATGACATTCAAAGCCAATGACAGAAAGCACTCAAAGATCTCAAAGCGTATTTCTGAGCGCTGGTACTGGCTCTTTCCTCCTCCCAAGTGCAAGCTACTGAGATTTGTTAGAGACAAAATGTTTCTGGGTTTAACAGATCAGCTTCAAATTGCTTCGAACCGTCCCATTCATAAATCAGAGGCAGGAACTCTCCTTCAGGACGGTGAATGGACCGTGTCCAATTTTGTGAATTGGAAGGGGCACCGTTCATGAATTGGGGCTGCTGGGAGGAGCGCTGGATCTCTGCACACACGGGATTCGTCGGCATGAACCGTGCCTGGATGTGCCTGAGCCGGGGAGGGGGATCCCAGGCCCCCTCTCGTGACAGGGACACCGGCTGGTCCACGTGCGGCCGGCGGCTCACGGAGCGCAGCCTGCGCCAGCCCATGCAGAGCCCGCAGGCGCTTCCTCTGCCTCCCTGCTCTGCCAAGGAGAAGAAAGTGCATCGAATCAATTGTAGCTGAAATATTCATGGCGACTTGATGCTCCTTTCATCCCTGTAGGAAAATTTGGAAATCAGTGCAATTTTATTAAAAGCTAGAATTAAACAAATGCAAGCAGCATCAGCTGTTTTATTTCAAAATCGCAAGAAAAATGGAGGATGTAGTCTGTTTTGATAGAGATTTCCCTGAAACCACACCAGGGAGCCTGTTTATATTCTAGTGATGTAGCTAAGCCAGACAAGTCTGCGGCAAAGACTATTTTTAGACTCCAGGTTGCCATTTATAGCTTGTAAAAATATTCATCAGCATCTGGATAACAGGCTATCAATTTTTATAAATGCACAGGAGAAATCAGATATTTCGCCTCTCTTTGCTTTGCCCTTTTATGTCCTGCCTTATATGGCTCTTTGAGGGTCATTTGGAATTTGTTTTTAAGGGCTTTACCATCACACCATACATTTGCCTGCTGTCGCATACAGCATCTTGTATTTTCTGTATACAGAGGAGAAAGAACTGCTCAGAGAACCTTCTGCTAGCTACTGTGTCTCCACATGTAAAGTAGCTGCATGTGAGATTATGGTGCACCTTATGCAGTCAGTAATGGATGCAGCACATTCTGAAAACATCTTTATAGTAGGAGATAATTTTAAAAGGCAGATATGAAGAGGAAAACTAATGACTTGAGGACATCTTTTCCACCTTCCTTTCAACCTATGGCATAGCATAATTAAAAACTCATAGCTCAATTTATTTTTCTGAAAGATTTGTTAATGATTATTGCCAATATATAAGATACTGAACTAAATGGAAAAATTTCTATTATAAAAGAAAGCAGGATATTGCAACAGACAGGTCATTGCCTTGGTTCACTGTTCTGGTTCAAGTCTTACAACCAAATGATACCGTGATACATATGAGTGGAGTTTATAACTAGTTTGATCAATATCTAGGAGCCAGTTGCATGGTTCTATCACTTGATACAGCTCCAATCATACACTTCCAATGCTGCTCATTTGTGACAGATGGCACTGGTCAAAACAGTGATCTATCTACCTTGTGTCTGTAACTCTACTTCCTCTACTGTCTTCTTGAATTGAAAGGAAAAAGGTAAATATACTTTGGAGGTCTGCTGCAATAGCTCCCACTCAAGGATGTGAGAGACAGGAAGAATGAGTTGGACAAGAGTTCCCTTTAAAGAAACTATATTGTAGCACAAAAGTGCAGATAGAAACACTCAGTGTACGTTCCCCCTCCATAAAACTTTCAGCTGTCACAGTCTGCAGATGCATTAATCTTTAATCAATTGAATGCTTTCTGCAGTGAGGTATCCAGGGAAAGGACAGGTCATGACAAGCATTCGCCTAGAATAACTAAGCACTTGTGCATGAGCTGTGCCATCAGACCTTGTTGGATAGCAGCAGGGAATAGACAGGGAGCTAAAAATAGCCTTTCCTTGCAGTGTTTTTCCAGACTATTTTTGATTCTTCATTTTGATAAGGTCGACTGGCTATCTGCTAAAAATAACCAATCACGGCAAACCGAGGACAAAATGTAGAGTATTTATAACCATCTCAGACTCTTGTTGGCTGCAGATAATCTAGGATCTTGTCATCGGTCAGTTGTTAGTGTTTTATGTAAGTCAGTAATAAATAAAGCATTAATTGGAATGGAAAAGGAGTGTATCTTGTCACTCTGATTTTCTCAGATAGAACATGTATTTTTTTTTGTCTCTATATCCTTGTAATTTCTCTTACCCTGTTCTTCATGGTGCAGTCTGAATTGCTTCAGAAATAAGCAAAACAATCTCCTGTTAGGTCAGCCAATCTTACAAAAATAGCTGCATATGTATTTAAAAGTGCAAAAGCAGTTTTACCCTTTTTCACACACTGAAAATTTAGATGCAGAAATTTTCAGGGATGTGCTTAACATAGCTTCCTCCATGAGAGGTTTTTTTCATCCAGCCCTTGTGTGCCACTATCTCTCTGATTAAATGAAACCACCACGCTGCCAGCAGGATGAGAGCGACAGAGGGATTCTGTAACCAAGTAACTAGAGGAGGACTGCAGAGAAATTGTCAATATAAATGATAATTTGACCCCAAGGCAGGTTTTAAGAAACTGGGTGGTTATGGGCATGGGAAGAGCACACAGCAGTTAGCTTAACTGTACAATCTGTCAGATGTTCCAAGAGAGAAATACACAATTAAGGTATTAACATTTATTTTAAAAAAAACCCATCAAACAGTACATTTGAGGAGCTGCCCTTCCTTAGTCAGGTAGAGAACTGTTAAGTTATTAGTGAATATTTTCTGTTACAGATATTTTGCTTAGGATCTATTCAATTTCTGTAAGGGAAAATTCATCTTCACAGATTCGTTCTTTAAGCATGCATGATCTTTCCTAAATACTTACTTAGAATGGGCCCCACTTAAGTTGTCTGCTTAACTGCAATGTAACACAGGTTAATAACAGAATCACAGAATCACAGAATTAACTAGGCTGGAAAAGACCTTCGAGATCATCAAGTCCAACCTACTACCTAACACCATCTCATCCACTAAACCATGGCACTAAGTGGTGCCATGGTTTAAACACTTCCAGGGATGGTCACTCCACCACCTCCCTGGGCAGCCCATTCCAATGGCCAATCACTTTCTGTGAAGAATTTTTTCCTAACATCCAGCCTAAACTTTCCCTGGAGCAGCTTGAGACTGTGTCCTCTTGTTCTATCACTGGTTGTCTGGGAGAAGATACCAACCCCTACCTGGCTACAACCTCCTTTTAGGCAGCTGTAGAGAGTGATAAGGTCTCCCCTCAGCCTTCTCTTCTCCAGGCTGAACAACCCCAGCTCCCTCAGCTGCTCTTCATAGGACTCATATTCCAGACCCCTCACCAGCCTTGTTGCCCTTCTCTGGACCCATTCAAGCATCTCAATATCTTCCTTAAACTGAAGGGCCCAGAATTGGACACAGCACTCAACATGTGGTCCAACCAGTGCTGAGTACAGGAGAAGAATGACTTCCCTAGTCCTGCTGGCCACACTATTCCTGATACAGACCAGGATGCCATTGGCCTTCTTGGCCACCCGGGCACACTGCTGGCTCATGTTCCACTGGCTGTCAACCAGTACCCCCAGGTTCCTCTCTGCTTGGCCACTCTCCAGTCTCTCTGTCCCCAGCCTGTAGCTCTGCATGGACTTGTTGTGGTCAAAATATAGAAACTGGCATTTAGACTTATTAAATCTCATGCTGTTGGATTCTGCCCATCTATCCAGCCTGTCCAGGTCGCTCTGCAGAGCTCTCCTGCCCTCTAACAGATCAACACTTGCTCCCAACTTGCTCCCATCTGCAAACTCACTAATGGTAGACTCGATCTCCTTGTCCAGATCATCAATAAAGATATTAAACAGAATAGGGCCCAGCACTGATCCCTGGGGGACATCAGTAGTGACTGGCCACAAACTGGATGCAGCACCATTCACCACCACTCTCTGGGCCCAGCCATCCAGTCAGTTCTTAACCCAGCACTGAGTGTACCTGTCCAAGCTGTGGGCTGCCAGCTTTTCCAGGAGTTTGCTTTGATCAAAGGCTTTGCTAAAGTCCAGGTAGACTACATCCACAGCCTTCCCCATATCCACCAGGCAGGTTATCTGGTCATAAAAAGGTTTGTCAGGCAGGACCTGCCCCTCCTAAATCCATGCTGGCTGGGTTTGATCCCTTGCCCGTCCTGTAGGTGCAGTGTGATTGCACTCAAGATGATCTGTTCCATAATCTCGCCTGGCACCAAGGTCAGGCTGACAGGTCTGTAATTTCCTGGATCCTCCTTCCAGCCCTTCTTGTGGATGGGCATCACATTGGCCAACTCCAGTCCTCTGGGACCTCTCCAGTGAACCAGGACTGATGATAAATGATGGAGAATGCCTTGGTGAGCTCATCTGCCAGCTCTCTCATCATTGTAGGATGGTCCCATAGACTTGTGAGGATCCAAATAGATCAGCAGGTCTCTAACTGCTTCATCCTGGATTACAGGGGGGTTACACTGTTCCCTGACCCCATCCACCAGTTCAGGAGGCCAGTTGTTCTGAAGACAACCTGTCTTGTTGAAAATTGAGGCAAAGGTGTTAAGTACCTCTGCCTTTTTCTCATCTTTAGTCACTATATTCCCCTCCACATCCAATAAAGATTGGAGGTTGTCCTTGCCCCTCTTTTTACCATTAATGTATTTATAAAAATATTTCTTATTATCTTTCACAGAAGTGACCAGTTTAAGTTCTAACTGGGCTTTTGCCTTTCTAATTTTTTTCCTACACGACCTAGCAACATCCTTAAACATTACTGAGTTACCTCCCCCTCTTTCCAAAGCTGATACACCCTCTTTTTTTTCCCTTAGCTCCTTCAAAAGCTCCTTGCCCATCCATGCCAGTTGTCTTCTCTATCACTTCATCTTTCAGCACATCGGGACAGCTTGTTTCTGCACCTTCAAGATTTCATTCTTGAAGTATGTCCATCCTTCCTGGATTCCTTTGTTTTTAAGGGCTGTTTCCCAAGGTAA